>DWEU01000025.1:0-11678 GCA_018247155.1 Charidia lucaria
GAGTTCCCCAACCCGCAGGTGTTCCCCAGGAACGTGCCCTCGCGGTCCACTTTCCACTCGGGTAACGTTCAGTGTTGTACAAATATGCTTCTGAAATAATACAGTAGATTTTTTTTATGTCATGCAGGTAGCAAACGGGCATGCAGGCCATTTGGTGTTGAATGGTCACTGCCCATAAACACCCTCCTAAAAAACTCGCGTAGGACCTGTCCATGCGTACTAGATAGTTGCAAGGTGCGATGCTACCCCTGAGGCTTAAAATGGAGTGCCTATTAGTCCACTAAACCGCATACTAGCACCCTTCGACACGAAACACAGCATTGTTGCTGCTTCACGGAAGATCACAGGCTCTACCGCCTTCATTTATTTATTTATTATAATTTCAGCAGGAAATATAATATTTATTTACTGCTAAAACATTTTACCAGACACAATTATTGCAATACAAAAACATAGAGCCTACATTCTGTCCATGGCTCGTTTATTATTTCACAATTTGCACGTTCGCGGCAGGAACGACCGTGAAAACCGGTCAGTTGGCGACTGCCATGTGTCCAGTTCATGTGGATAAAACTTCTCTTTTCGGGGGGACACAATATGTATATAGACAATAGTGATGTGACTATGTGATGTTTCCATGTTACTGTACCGTTGCCCCTTGGCCCCGCAGGCCAGACACGGTCGCGCGGCGCGAGCGCGGGCGGCGCGTACGGCGACGGGGGCTCCCCGCACCAGGCGCGCCCCTCCTTCTTCTCCAAGCTCTCGTCGCGGTTCAGCAAGCGGTGAGCCACTGTCTGCCACTGTCCGCCACTGTCCACTGTCCACCTTCACTCGCCACATGGCACACTACACTCACGTTACAGTGTTTCATCCAATTTTGGCTACGTTAACATTGTTTACACCACATTTTATAGTTAAGGATGTAAATTGCGCTCATCTTGCACATAATATCAATGCACCTCAAATATTTTACTGCTCACTCTACATACACAGTTTTAATACAATTTTTTTTGTAAAAAATACACAATTCGCCGGTCAGTAGATTGACAAAAGGATTTAAATGAATCATTCGTAAAGTTATAATAAAAGCTAAGTTTAAACATTGAACAGCGATATTGCTTAATTTTTTTGAAACTGTTAACTAAGAAGAAATTGGCTAAAATTTGATATTTTTACAAAGTCATCTGTTAAAGTTTATACAAAACATCCTTAAGCAAACATTCCCTTCTTGCCACTAACGGATAGCGACATGCAATTGAAAGTAATATATAAATGAACAATAGTTTAAATTGCATCATAATCATACATATGTAAACTGCTAAATAATATCACAGTTTCTATTATCAACTTACAATGAGTTATGTATTAGGTACCACTGTAAGTTGATCATAATGTTAAAAGTTTAATTAAATATAACACTTGCATACAAAGCACACCATAATATCTTTAGCACACTCGAAAGCATTCAAAGCAAGATTTTCAAGGAACACAAAAGTTTTAAAAAATCCTTTTTGTATTAATACTGGAATTAATTTTGTTATACTTAACGTGTAGTCGTAATGGCGTAACCATTTTTGGATTTACATACGAAATTTGTTCATACTTTTACTAATATGTCATATGACTTGGTATAATCCGATGGTCTAATAACGCGTGCTAACATTTTATTGAACATATTCAAATTAACGAAACAGACCATAAACATGTAGTGCACATGCATACTTTCATCTCTTTCTGTACACTACCAACTATTATGATCAATTTTATCTCTTTTCCAATCATTTCTTCATATTTTATGTTATTTGACGCTTATCTCTGCTTTGCTTCAAGGCCGTATACTAGTATCATATATGTTCACACATATTAATGGCGTTTTTAATTGTTTATCAATTTTATTAGTGTACTCAAAATTCTAAAGTAAAAACAATAGTAGTAAGAATAACAATGCTGACATGCCTTCAATATTTTTTTATCTAACCTCAGAAAGATGAAAATTAAAAACGCTACACAAAAAGCCATCCGCCATTAACACAATTCCCACTGCCGCTGCGTCAATGTTAGTCATAGCACAGCTTCTAACGCACCCAAATGTCTCACTTTTCCCACTTATTTCATCCAAATAAGCATTAAACTTAATGGAATTATAACTTGCCTATTATAACTTTGGCGCCCAACGTGGGACCACTGTCTTTTGTAATTAATAGTTTTATCTGACAAAAGGGTTGTGGAAAAAGACTCGATAATGTATTATAATCCCAATAAAAATACAAATACCGATAGAGCTCTATTTGAAAATGTCGAAGTTGTTGAGAAAATTTTTAATTCCATCGTATGCGACAGGACGTTTTCAAAGGAGCTCTTGCTGATTTTTCAAAATATTTTTTTCCAGTACTTTTATTATTTTTATTGTAAATAATCTGACACCATAATACGTAACACACTGTCTGTCTTTCACTCTTGTCACTCGACGGAATTAACCCATAATACGTACTTGTTTCGTTTATGTGAATGTGAATATCGAATTTGTGTGTTTATTTTCACTTGGTATTTATTATATTTTTGTTTATAATCAAATTGTCTCCCTCTAAAGATTCCGAGCTCCGAGCTAGATACATTTTTTTTGTTCTGGTATTGTTTTACTTTTTTTTTTTGGTCTCGCGTCAAAACAGGGGATGCACGATGCTAAAACCTCCTATCTCTCCCTTACATATTATTTTATAACGAACGTACGTAACGCACATTGTTGTACTACCCACATATACGAATATCAAAACTATAATTCGTCTTGACACCGCGCTGTGATCATTTCGTTGTCCGCAAATACACTTGTTAGTTGAAACAGTGAATAATACAAAAGCATGAAAGTATCCCCTTAAAGTTTGATTTGTAATGCCGAGTTTAATGTTTTATCCATCATTAGATTAGTTCGGAAGTGTGATTTGAGGCCAGGTCATATAGCACAGAGCCACGCTTTGAGTGTTGTACGTAGCGTATTCTTGAATAGTGTCGATGTAGTTGCAGTAAGTATCGCCTGTCCCGTCGACCCGGAGAGGTGTACGGACTTAGTGGATTGTCTTCCATTAGATATGTAACAGTAACATGTCTCGTGCATCCCCGTGTTACGACGACTAATGCGCTTTTTTTTTCTTTTTGGTTTACTCCCATTATTATGATTGTTGTTACTATTATTTTGATACCTAACCGTACGCTTCTACTAACGAACGTCGACAGTCGCGATCCATGCCGGTTTGTTGTACCGCTTATATAGTCTATCCACAACCCTTTGATATGATTGTTGCAACGTGATGAACGATTTACTTAAGATAATTTTTTATGGTTTTACCGTACTTTTTTATATAACGGAGGGAGTGTTTATAGTATTGTGCATCTTTGTGTTTTACAACGCATTTTTTTAAACAAAATTCTGTTGGAAGTCGCCATTGTCGGTGGCTCAGTGAAGTGATAGTTGAATATTCTAAAAAAATTTCGAGCCGGATACGGAAGAGGGGGGCGATTCGGCTTTTGATTGGTCGATTCGCTTACCCGTTACATTCTACGCAGGTTGAATCAAAACCCCTGAGCGGACCGCACGCGGCTCGACGGGCGAACGGAGAAGATGTTTTTGAATACATTATTATTAATTTTAAATAAAAATTATTATAATAGAAAAAAATATGTGCAAAAATACATTTAATGCTTAATTTATCCATTGGAGTTATTTACATAGATGTGCAGAGATTTATTCGTATTTTTTAAATCAGAACGGCGTAAGCGTGTTCTGTTTATGAATACCAAGGTTGTAATCGTAGCAGACGTTAGTTTGCGGAAATTCATTGTTACAAAATTATTATGTACTATTTTGCAACACTCTGCTCACCAAGGAGACGACGATATATATCTATCTTCATGCAGTGCGCCGCCCTCCCTTCCTCGTAGGAACATGCGCATGCATTATACACCAATACAAACACCACCACCACTCCACCTGATGGTAAGGTGGTCCTCACCACAACATATACCAACCCGTGTCTCGCTCCGATAAACAGCGGCATCAGGGGATCTTGACATCAAAGGTTTTTTCAAGGTGATTTTCTGCTCCTTCGTAAACTGAATGTTACGAAGTAGTATATAATAATTTTGGAATAACAAGTTACTTCTTACGCTGATTTGATCGAAATATGACAGCGTTGCGAATGAAAAATCTTTAAAAATAAAAATAAAAATATTTTCTTTTTTAAAAATACAATATATCTGTTATTTCTTTTTTTAGAGATGACAGATATTTAATATATTTTTTGGTTACTAAAAAAATTATCACTTATGGTGCAATAAATATAAGTGATTTTGACGTCGTAGGAAATATATTTCATTATTTTATATTTCAAACACACAATTATGTGACTTTTTAGTTTAGGCGAATGACAAGATAAGACTAGATCTTTCATTCGCAACAATCAATCTGTTTAAAGACAACTGTTAACTTTTGATTTTTTAATATAAAATGTTTAGTTATAAGCGGACAGAGTTTGTTTACACGCATACAAGAAAAAAAATGAAATTATTATAATTTTATTTCGCGGCGACATTTCTGTTTGTACGTTGTCGTATTAAAAAACGAGTATAATATAATTTAAAAATCATCAAAATTATGAAATCGAAAGAACAAATTGGCCTAAGAATAAAATGTAAGAAGATGAAAGTAAATATTTTTTTTCATGACAATTCTAGTTTTCATTATTTTCAAAAAATATCTGGCCAAGTACCTGGTCTGACATTTTCTGACATATTCTTGGTAAAAAATATGGTAAGAGATATAACTCATGTACAGAATTTATTCTAAAAAGACAAAGGGAGCCGCTATAAAAACGATTAAGATACTTATTACAGAGCAATTTTATGTATTAATGTATTCTTGTAAAAATACTAGCGGACCCGGCAGACGTCGTTATGCCTGAAAAAGTATCGTCTGAGTGAAAATCATATTTAAAAATTTTACATGCATTTCATTTCATCATCAAAATTCTTTGGGTAGTTTTTAAGATCTAAGCATATATAGGGACAAACTACGGAAAGGGATTTCGTTTTATACTATGTAAAGATATGTTTAAATTTTGGGAGGAACTTATTGTCAAATTGACTGTCGAATGTTAAATTTTTCATAAGTATTTTTCTACGGCAGCCTCATAGCTTCTTACAGTCTTTGTTAATTTTTTTTAAGTAAACGTGATTTGAAGTTTTTTTTTGGTCGTGTTAGAAAACATATCTTGCAAAAAAATTTATAAAATTAATTATAAAACCATTGCTGATATCGAAGATAACTTCGCAGGTATCGGCCAGTAATAGTAATAATGTAATATTTTAATACGATAATGTACAACAGGGAAACTAGTCCCGTCGCGTGTCGCATTTCATTGTAGTTGATAAGACATTCGTATATATCTATTTTCTAACGAATTTTGTACATTCCAGGGTTCCGTATACATTTTGTTTTTGTTAAGTTTACAAAAAGCACAAATCTGATGGTTTTTTTTTCTTTTTTTATCTGGACTCTGCCTGACTCTATCGTTATCAATAATCACTTGGACGACTGAAAATAAAACATATTTTGTATATTTGTATTATTATATACATAGACAATTGAGTTTAACTTAAACTATTTAGTTCGCCTATCGTGGACTGTTTTATGGGAGTTGTTAGTGAAATGATTCATTTTTAAATTTGTTTATGTACTATACAATTATACATAGTTTGTATTTTTCATAGCGAATTCTACAAATGTGACTTGTAGGATGGTCTGTTAGAAGAACTTTTAGTGAATAATGCGCGAGTGAGATAGCAGTATATAAATAGTGATCGTTTAGCGTTAAGACTCGGCCCATGCCCTGGCTTTGGTACAAATACTCAGTAGATGTTACCACATAGTAATGAGTACGGAGATGCAGCTGCAATTTTTTTTTGTTGTTTAAACGTCGTTCTGTACTGAGCCAATAGAAAACAAAAACATTTTTCACCTACGCTGTACAACATTGGGTACAGGGTTAAAGCTGTATTTTCTATAATAAAGTCAAAAAATTGCCGTTTTTATCTAGTACCTATCGCGTTTGCGATGTTAATGATGTCGATGTTGAAATGTTGTTAACAAATATACGGTTTTTTAAAAAATATTTCAATCGTTAAAGGCGCGTCATGAACCGATTGAACGGTTGAAGTGTATGCTAAATTTTCTATAAATAACGTCCGATTTAAAGAAAAATGTCCTTAAAATAGCCTTAATAAATAATTTTTTGTACTGTACTAAAATATATGTATAAAGCATACGATTATCGGAAATCGGAATCTCTCGTTCGATCGGTTGGTGGTGAGTCACAGTTTTCCATATTTTCTTACTACTCTTCAAGTTAAGTATATTGTAGGCTAAATTTGTTTATTAGATAAAATAAATTGTACATATATTTACGTTTGGAGATATGTGTGTCGTTAGTGTGTATCTATTCATACGTAAGAAATATTTTTTTTACTATCTTATATTGTGAAATGCTATATGAATATTCTTCTATGTGTATGCGTTTTATGTAAAATCCATAATGTGAATGTAATTTCTATCGTTTATTTCATATCAGACTCTAAATTCTATTGATTGAATGAAAGAATGCTATATTTTTTAGTAGAAACTTAATGAAAATATGTTTATCTATTAAAATGTAATATATTACAGAAATTATATAAATAATTTGTGGTATATACATATTTTTGTCCATTTCTATTAATATATGTATACGTGAGGAAGTGAGAAAAGGACATGGGAAATAAATCAAAGTGTTTAAAATGATCACGGTTTATAGTGGTATATCAATGTGGATTTTACGTAGAATTATGTCAAATTTAGGTGCTGTTACAATTTATACTCATGTAGATTGTTTTCGTGTTTGATTTCAAATTCAATTATATTTGTCTATTTGACAGAACGTTTTGGTTGGAGCTCTTAGTAAAGAAAATATTCATTTTTCACAGTTTCACTCATTTAGTTTATAACGTTTACAATTACGAACACACAATTGATTTATTATAATCGACTGAGAGTTGAAAAAACCGTTTTTTTACAAATTGTGATACATTGAACTCTCTTATGTAAAGATAATAGTTTTTGAAACAAATCATAAAAAATCTTATTGATAACAACCTTCTTTTTGAGAAGACCTACATACACAACCAGAAGTTTCAACGAGATCTTCCTTTATTAATTTTTTAATTAACATCAATGGCGTAAATGACAAACGGCCATTGGTAAACTAACGTAGGTTCTAAGTTTAGTTAGACATTTGTATGGGAAACTTCTTCATTTTGACAATTTCGCATTAGCATTTATTTTTCTAACTGTTTGTAGTTATACTGGTCTAATTATTGCTAATTATGAATAATTAGACGTAAACAGTATATGTATTTCTTTTTTCGATAAAATGAAACGAAGCCTTAATATTGACTCAGTGATTAAATCTTACAAAAGTATTATTTTTAAGCATGTCTATTACAGATTATACTTAATATGTTTACGTTACTTTTTTTTTTGTAAAGCCCATTAGTTTTGAAGAGGTACAAGCGCTTGTGATCTCGACAGTACCGATTGTGTCATTGCTCCATCAGTTTATTATTCAGTCTTAGTCGAGAATTGAGAAATACAAGAAAATATAGTTTTTTTAATGTCTGCCAGAAAAGGTTTCATTGTCATTTAAAGGTAAACTATTGTTTACATTAACATATATAATTTTTTTTAGTATTTGTTATTTAAAGATAAAGAGTTTTTTTTGTTTGTAACGATTGAAAGTGTTAAAAAGTGTTAAGCAATGAATGTCTGTAATGCAATACTGATTTGTGAGAACATATTTTGCGCTTGTCCGAATAATAATCAAGTTTTTGAATAACTATTATGTGTTTTAATTTTAACATCCTATTATTTTATTTAACATTTACACGATAATTTTTAACATGGCATCAAGACGGCAGGACTAGTATCGTAATTTAAGACAAGTGACAACTATATACAGAAATATGATATTTATTGCATTACAACCACTTGAAGGAAGGTTAAGCTGAAAAGAATTATAATCATATTGGTCTGAAATAAAAACAAACGCGGTAAACGCCAGTTTACTGCATATGTTTTAGAAGTAGCAAAACAGTCGCAATGAAGACCTCTGCGCTTGCAAAATAATAAAATTCAAGGTTGATAAACAGAATTATTTAATACTTAAATAATTCCAGTGATTTAATTTTTCCACTTAATAGTACATCACGTTGCAACAATATAATATAATACTTATATATGAATATGAAGAATATTAAGATTTCATATTGTCGTTTGTAAACACAATAAATACACTTGATTTATTATGTATACATATTATGTGGATACTGGATATTTACATTATGTGTATTGAATAATGCTATAATGTTTCTTTTTTTATTTTTAGCTTATTATGTGTTTATTATATTACAAACATCTATTTACTTTATACATATGTTTAAGATCTAAAAGGCTATAATTGTTTTATAGCTATCCCAACAGGTAATACGAGCTGGTAAAAGATACTTAGTATGTGAAAATAGTAAATAATGCTTGGGGTTTTTCAAAATAGAGAAATACGCTATTCATCTACTTATCTAACGGCCAAAGGACAGTTTGTTTTTAATTTTGTTTTAGGGTATTGGACATCGATATTTTTTAAGCTAGAAGTAGAGCCAAGTGTAAAACAGCTATATTTTTTTTTAAGTTTTACAAAAAATTAATTTAAAAAAAGGATTAAAAAGTCATTTCTCTGTTGCATATGCACAGAATTAGGTTTTCAGTTCATCTAAGGTTGGAAAAATCGTTTTTTTTAATGGTTCGAAAGCTAAAATTGTTATTTCTATAGCTTGTCCGTGTTCGGCGAGTCTACGGGCCGTCAGAAACCACGCATATTTTCCTCACTGGACATTCAACGGAGGTAGGCGCGGTTGTGAACGGTTTTTGTTGACATTTTTGAATGGTTTTTTTTGTATGGTCTTATGATATTATGATGCTATGGTGTGGGTTGGCTGGTGGTAACTGAATGTAGGAAAAATATTTTTGTGTATTTTTTTGTTTTAGTGTTTTTATTAACTCACAACGCAACGCAATTAAAATAATGTTGCTAGTTGGATATTTGTTATTTTTAACTTACCTACACGATGCTGTGATCTACAAAACTGCAGGAAAAAGTGATAAAACATTAATTACATAATTATAAAATTGATTAATTTATAACCTCAGATAAGCCACACCAAGCGTCGTTTCGATCGCATATATTGAGAATAATTCAATGTTTGTTTATTTTAACATGTAGTCCAACCGATTTTCATTACAATTTTTGCTTCCATGGATGCAGAGGATAAACATAACAATATATGTTTCTTTCTTTGTTGAATTATCAATTGTATCAAAATTTTACTGTGTTTTACCCATAAAACCGAATATGAGTTGACATATCTTTCTCATAAACAATTCTTTGTGGCGTTTATAAGAAAAAAGCCTAATGAATAAAAATTATTTATCTTGTTTAAATTGGATGGACTACTCGAAGTTTATAATATTTTTTTAACAAAATTTAACCCGTTTTAATTTTATGCGTGTTTTCTGTTTGATTGTTAACGGTAAAAGAACGTGTTTAACCATTTTAACTAAATCAGGTTTTGTGCAGCATTTTGACGCGAGATTTTTACCGAACCCCGAATGTGTTAACATTGCAGGGTATGTGCTCGAATTGACAAGAAATAATTTGCGCATGATGTTTCGCTTTGTTTTTCTCTTTTATTTTCCAACAAATAAAATATATAAAATATAATTTTTACTTGTTAAAATGTTATGTTTTTAAAATAATTAAAGTTTTAAGTTTTTGTCAAATAATATTAACTGTAAGTATGTATATGTATAAAAAAATCTTTATCACAACTATTAAACCCATACCTGCACATAATAGAAAAGCGACACTAGTGTGAGTAAGGTAAGTGTTAGGCTTGGCATGGTGACAAAATTTTTACTGTTATTCGTTACCTGCTAGCTTCTGTGTGCTTTTAGCAGTGAGAAAATATTATTTTTGTAGCGTGTAGTTACGGTATTTTGTATCAAGCTGACAATATGATGAAGAGGGTAGTTTGAATACATAATATATTTGGAATTGTGTGAAGCTAAAGGACGTGTTTTATATGCAAGTAGTTTTCGTGTGAATTTTCATTTTATTGGCAATTTTTATTACAAGTTTTTTTTATTACAAATGTACTGTAATGTAATGTATTTTGGACATAGTACAACACAAAGTACTTTCTTTATATTATTTCCGCCAGGTTTATTTGTTGCGTTTTAAAGCTAATTGTAATAATGAAAAAAATGCTTGATACGAAACTGCCTTATACTTTGTGCCTCTCTCCCCTCTCCGTGGTCCCACCCTTAGTGTTAGTTTTTTATGTTTTTCTGTTTTTAGGCCATTGGACGGTACAACACCGAAGCATGCAGTAGGCGCTAGCCCACAATCCCTGCTTGGGTAATTATCCATTGGTTTTTAATTTTGTTTGCCCTCTGTTTTTTTGTTAACCGTTTCAAAAAGTGTACTCCAAAATTCGACAAAAATACAACATTCATTTCTTTTTTTCAAAATTTTTCCCTGTTCTGCTCGTCTGCCTCATTTTTATCTATCTTCAATCAGAATTGATCACGTGATTGCAAAGTATATAAGATAATTAATTCACGAATGTAATTATTTAATTTTTGATCATTTTGAGTTCAAGAAATATAGGACATACTTATTTTTAAATTTAGCTGCTGTATCACTGTTATATAATTTTATAGCTCATCAATAACCTCAGTATAATTTTAATTTGTATCACACTCTTATTTTCTGCATTAGAGCGAGACCACGCCTCATAATATATTCCAAAATAACACTAAAGGCTTCATATGAATGTCAGCGAGAAAAAAGTTCCATAAATAATAGTAAAGAAATTTCGCCAAATGTATGTAGTTCAACGTTTTGTAGAAGATATATTATTATTGTTTGGTTAACGCTAAAGACAAGTACAGTACAGTAAACATATACGTGAAATCGGTTTATATTTTAGATCTATGTAATTTTCTAGGGGTGGCTGTTCATGACTGCGTTATAGTGGTCATTTCATGTCAATTAAATCTAAATTCCCTTCTACGCACGGTGGGAGTGCGTCCCACGTCGCGGTCTCTTCCGGGCGCTAGGTCACACACCC
Organism: Charidia lucaria; assembly: GCA_018247155.1. NCBI lineage: Eukaryota > Metazoa > Arthropoda > Insecta > Lepidoptera > Hesperiidae > Charidia > Charidia lucaria. The sequence goes on from DWEU01000025.1 coordinate 11,269, forward strand.
ATCCCACGGGTCACATCCCAAATCCCCCCTTAGTCAAAACCCTTAAGGCTCGCCCCAAAAGCCCGGGGAAGCTAGATAGAGCTAACAGCGACCTGACAGCGGAACAAAACAAACCATGTGATGACATGATAACTGATGATGATCAGTCATCATCCTATTACCTTAAGACAGTACAGTTTTGGATGTTTCTGATGTATAGTATTTCGTATTTTTTCGTATTCGTATTTCGTATTATATTCTAGACTCTCAATTCTTATTTATTTATATGTCCATAGGAAGTTTATTTTAAGATGGTAGAGTTCGTTCCAGGCTTGCCCGCGTCGTTGCCACCGCTGCACCTATATCTGCCGAAGGGTGCAGTATGCGGTTCACGGGATAGAGGCATTCCATCTTAAGCCTCAGGGGTAAAG
>DWEU01000026.1:0-11672 GCA_018247155.1 Charidia lucaria
CAGATGGCCTGCATGCCCGTTTGCTACCTTCGTGAAATAAAAAATAAAAAAAATGTGTGCTACATATGACCTCTACACTCATTTTCTGATTTGTGAGGATTGAAAAAAAATAAACAACAGAAAACCCTAAAGTATATCCCACCACGCTGCTCAAATGTTAGAGTGTTGGGTTGGCCCTAAGTTTCGAAAGTTTTAAGGCCGCCCGAAAGTCTCCGACGCGATTTAACGACTGTTATCTAATGATAACAACCGGGACTTCGAAGCACGGAAACGCTCAAGAAATATTGCCCCTTGCTGTCACCCATCCAACTACCGACCGAAGCCGGCATTTCTTAGGACTCGGCTAAGATAAACAATATTTCAGAGCTTTCAAAACTCACCTGTTTACTGATAATATCGGCGATGTTGCGAAGACTCTGCTTGATTGGGTACTTCGCCATGTCCCATTGGAAACGCGTCAAGTAGGTGGGCAGATCGCCTGGAATGTCGTGCGCTTATCAATATCGGAGCAATATAGTAGGAAGATACGCCTTAACAGAGAACGGCCCATAGACAAAGCGACATAAGAAAAAAATAATATATTTTTATATTATAGTTGTTTTGATAAGTAGGTTACATTATTCCTTAAGATTCAGTAAATTTTGACATTGCTTTGTTATTGTGATTACTGCGCCAGTGGAGGCTATACAACGAGGCATTGCTATGGCTGAGACTTAAGATGGCCCCTTGCCCAGTGCCCCCGCATTACTGTTGCCTTCGGCCCAAAACACGCCGTCATGCAGTACTGGTTCACGGCAGATATAGGTGCAGCGGAGATTCTCTTATGGGAGAGCCTGGTAAGGAATCGGTTAGGAAAATTTACTTCGGATTACCTTTTGCTATGTCGTTAAATAGCGTTAATGTCGTTAGAGTCGGTTCCAGGCTCGCCCGCATAGATACCACCGCTACACCTATTTCTGCCGTGAAGCAACAGCAATGTTGCGTTTCAGTCCGAAGGGTGCAATATGCGGTTCACGGGAGAGAGGCATTCTATCTTAAGCCTCAAGGGTAGCAACGCACCCCCTACAATTTTGCATGGACAGGTCCTACGTGTGTTTGTATTAGGGTGTCTATGGGCGGCAGTGATCATTTAACACCAGATGGCCTGTATGCCCGTTTGCTCTTGAAATAAAAAAAAGCATTTAGACAAATATTTTAATTTCAGATAAATATGTAAACAGCGATGTCTATGGGTATAAAGTATTTGTTTTTTATAGACGTTATTTGGTTTTGTTTAAGTATAGCATAACAGAATCTAACTACGAATTAACTAAACATCGGTTGGTGTAAGTGCTGAAATAAAGAAAACATAAAAATATATATATAGCAAAACGAAACAAAAAATCTATTTCACATATTTAATGCATAATAGAACATAACTATTATAAAAACCTAAATATCATAGTATATAATTCTATATGACACATATCATGCAGTTCATACACATCATAAACACTTAGCGTGGATTCAACTGTAAATACACACAAATGACCAGCGAATGGTTAACTGAACAATATATCGTAGTTCGTTTCTTAGACCGACAATGCTTAAAAATAATTTAATGCCATAAAACATTTATTTACTTTTTATTTTACTGTAACATTTTATATTGATTGAATATCTAACAAGAATTTCGTCAAATTTTATTCGTCAAACGCTTTTTTTAACAATGCATCATTCGTAACAACTAGATGACTAGTACTAATCAAGCGCGATATTAAATAAACTACGATACATAACTCATTTAACACAAATCATGCATACTAAACGTCTAATACATTCATGCACTGTCACTTCTAGTCGTTTATTATCTACTACGTACGTAATGCGAACACTACAATTGCATCCTAAAAAGTCATCATAAACAATAACAATACATACATAGATACATCGAGCTGTTATTTTTAGGAAGAAAAATTTCAACACGATGAAAAATATCACTTAGAAATGATTATCTATGATCAAAAACATGTTGTCTTTATCGTAAAATATTATTTTACCACATATGTAAGAATATAGACAACCCAACACCTTTCAAGTGAAACAACTTCAAACATTGTTTTAAATAAGTCATAGCATTACGAAATGTAACTGACGAATGAATATTTATGTAATAACACTAAGAAGAACATCGCTTCAAAATGAAACATTTCACTCAATCGTTTTACAAGGTTTATTTATATCAAGGCTATAATCGTATCACAGAATTATTTATTAATAGGAAGCCATAACAGTCTCCATTTCCAGCAAGGTTCAATAACTCGCTGGCTTGCAAAATTAACATGTGCAATAAATTTTAACTTAACAAATAAAAGAGAGGAAAAAGAAAAAAAAGATAAGATATTACAGAAATACATAAAAAACAACATCAAGTACACGTGTAAAAAACATCTAAGCAAATAAATGAATAGAATTTTGACAAGCTCCATTGACTTCACATCGTGTAAAAGCACCAACTAAAATATTTATGTAAATGCAGCATGGATATAATAATATCGAGACAGAAAGGTATTATAGACAGCTTATAGAAATGACTTATCGGGCACTATACGACAGATGCTTATAAATACTTGTAATGACATCCAACAATTTATCAGTCAGTCACTTATTGAGCTATTTTAATATTAAGCTATTTTTATATAAAATTAATTCAAGTACAATAAACATCTGCCTTAACGTTTCATAGCATTTAGCTATCGAAGCCACATGTCGCAGGTGCAAAGACGCACACAATAAACGCACCTAATAACCTAGCCTTACACAAGTGGGGTAGCGTCACCCTAAACTTCATTTGCTACATTGTATATTATATAAGAATTCAGGATGGCGCTGCCAATGTTAACAGGGAAACCAGCGCCACCTGTTTTAGAACAATAACAGGTTCATTCATTGATAATAACGAAAAATATTCAACGCAATCACTGCCATCACGTTATCACTAAAAGAAATAACAGCTTCGCATTAACACGCCATTTAAAATCTCACAGGCAGCGCTAGCGCTTGGTGTAAAACGATACCTTTTGTTTTTGCATACAAGATATCGAAGGTTCGTTTTGTGATACAAGCTTATTCTCATCGTGGTAATCTTACAACGCCTAGTGGAACTTGAACATGTGATTTGAGCAGTATTTGAGACTTCAGACGAGATTAAAAAATAAATAAAAAATGGATATCATTATTATTAATGTGTTAAGATAAAGCTTCCTGGGAGCTAAGCGGTCAGCCTCAAATTCCGATCAAATAAGACAAGGGATTACGGGTTAGGTGTGGGCGGTCGACCCCTGAACCTTGCGACAGGATGTGGTGATGTCGGTCCTCTTCTTCGTCATCGTCCCAGCGAGGCGAGCTGCGGCCACTCGACGAATGCGACGGCTGGGAAGCCTCGCACTCTGAGTGTTCACGATGCTCGCAAGGCCAGCAGCCGTGGTGCTCAGAGAAAGCCGAGTCGCACACCGGTGACGTTGGAGTGGGAGGTGGCTCCCCCCCTCCAGGATCCGCATATGAGTCGATGCCTGGATTCGGCAGAGTTGGTGTTTGTTTCAAACTCGCTGATGGGGCAGCCAGTTTTAACTTCGTTTTAGAAAGGTTAAAAATGTGATCGATAAATTTACACTGTTCGTGCTTTTTTGATACTTGTGTTTTGTTATCGTTCTCTACCAACTCTGTAAAACTTTACGACAGTGGTAGTTTAATCTAACAGACTAGCACGTCATAAGCTTCGGATTTTTTATGGCCATTGAAAAGCTATTTCGGCGCTATTTGCGTCCTTGTACGTCACTAATATTGAGTAAAGCAGTATCGTTATCCATTAAATGGATCGTAAGAATATTTTCATAGAATGACTGTTATAGACGCCTCTTGCAACGAGTTAAATTAGGACGAAAATAAATAAAGGAAAAAAAGTACAGGATAGGAAGTAAAATAAATGAAATAAAGATAAATAAAAATATAAAAAGCTAAAAGCATGGACATTATGTAAGCTTGATATGGCTAAGCTATGAATGTTTTGTGAGGCAGTGATTGCGATCCCTCTATGATATACACTTCGATTTTATCAAACCTGTGCAACAAATTACATTTTTTAACATAGCTAGACACGTAGTGTACTTAAACGTTATCAAAATATACAAAAACAAATACAAAAATAACAATTATTTCATGATTTATAAAAACTACAGGCTTTCTAAAGAAATATATATTCACAGTCAAACAAAATCATAATTAATTTTCTACTAATTACACATGAAATTCCCCTTCTTGGTCTTTTCGTAAGCATCTATCCTTGAAATAAACCTTTTAATACCATTGAAAAATTAAACATGATTTTTTCCAAAAAACATTTAAGAGTTTAGAATTTAGATACAAGTATAAACAAATCATTCGATAGTTAAAATACTTAAAAATAATTTATTTTATCAATTTCTTAAGATATGCAATATAAATAGTGACTAAAGAATGATTAGCTTATGTTACTTCTGAAACACAAAAATACAATATTATCACTTCACTGAAAAATCAAATTTTACTTCACGAACACATAAATTAAATAGTTACGCGTCAACACTAACCACAACGGTTAGCTTTCCTTAAACATAACCTTCTATTAAAATTACATTACGGTAACTTAACAAAGGAACTATAAAGCTTCGTTTAAAAATTGCAAATCATAGAAGTAGGCGTATACAAGCTTAGTAAATAATATACTGGTATATTTTATTTTGTACGAGGACAAATAAATTTATTTTATATTACATATATACACATACTTGACAATAAAATACACATATTTTTAATCCTATACATACATGTGTATGTAGCAACTTATTGATAAAGCTTTAACATAGTAAAAGCGTCCACAAATTACACTCTATACATACAATACAATAATTACTCACTGCCGCAAACTTTTTTCCACTTTTCAGACACTGAAATGCAATTCCAAAGTCTAACATTCACAAAAATCTAAATAGTGATCATATCATCTAAATACATTCGTCATATAGAAAACTTGCTAACCGCTAAGTGTAAAAAAGCATCACACGAAAAGTGAACTAATACGTACGAATGGATATTATAACAAACGATCTTAGTTTAGAGAGTTTTGTAAATCATTATACGTTGATAAATTTGCATTGTCTTGATAGGACCAATCTTTAGCGATCAGATATGTCTTGATTTTAAAGCCGATTGCGTAAAGTTCCAATATTACATAGAATTGTCTATATAACAGCCGCACATTCCAATACAAGTATCAAGATTCCACAAATAATTTTTAAATATGCAATAGGTGCACGAGGTTCGAAATAGTCATAAGTAAACGAACCTCAGATTAAAACAAAAAAAACACTGTCCACTCAACATTCTTACGCTAGCAAGTAAGGGTTTGTTGAGAAAGAATCAACGAATCTTTTTTAAAGTTTTTTTACTTATGTCATTTTACATCAAAGTGTAAAAGATTCGTTGATAGAATATTTGTGTAGTATTATGTATTTACATGTAATGTGCTTTAAAATATATATAAAACGTGAATAGTTATAAGGTTAAAATGATGTGTTAATGTGTGAAAATGCACATAAAAATAAACAAGATATTTACATGATAAAACATTGTTAAGTATTGTGTTGTAGCAAATTAATTGAAATAAATATGCATAAAGATGGAACACACTGAATGGACTTCCCAGAATTATCGGGCTTACCAGTGCGACCAGAAACAGAATAAGTAACATGCAAACTATATGACGTAACATAAATAATTTTTTTAAAAAAATCAAAATAAAATAGTCTTAATTAACCATTGAAATCCAGCAGACATGCTCAAACTTTTCGCACTACTCTGTGCTTTAATTTTGTTTGCCTCTCTACTCCACTTCATTCTTAACTATATTGTCAAATTAGTTTGTCATGCTGCAACATGGCAATATTTGTGTATATTTATTTACCGTTAGCTTTAACGCCTAAATTTTTTTCAAACATGCCATGATTTTAGCTAATGTTGTATTTATTACATGCAAAATACCTTTTAGCTTCACTCTTTTGACAGTGTCTTATTTATATTACCAACTCTATTTCCTACTGAGATATGCTTTTTAAAACAAAAAATTATATGGCTGGCACTGCATACAAAAAATCTTCAAGAATAATTTATTTATGTGATTCTTTGGGACTGAAAAACTAGTGCCTTTATTAATAGCGTATTTTAAAAATAAAATAAAAATTACTTACTGTTGTTTGCCATCAGATTTTCGTGCAACTTGTCACGTTGATCTTCAAGTACCTACACAGAATAGAAGAGTCATAAAGATCATCATGTTTTAAACTGCATTACAATGAAATCTCCTCATCCTAGTCGCGTTTTTATTATTCGCGGGAGGAAAAAGTATGACCCAGTTTCTGAATTTATACTAAATACATTTCTGTATTCCCGGCATATTTATGGAATGTATTCCCAGGGAGTAACAATTCTATAGAATAATATTAAACATCTATAGACAATCGAAGATATTAATATTTTAAAATTTTCTATACAAAAGCTTACTTAATTCTAATTCTACTGTATTAGAGTTATTACTTATAATATCTTTAAGGTAAGTAAATAAATTGTTAGAAGATATAAAAATAAATCGGCAATGCCCTCTAAGTATTTCTAATACAAAAATAAAATTGGAGTGTCTGTTCATAATATTAAAATACATAAACACTTTCATTAAATGAATATGTATGTATACACAGTACATATAGCAAAACTATGTTTTTATTTTATTTTTGGCACTGGAATGGATTTTGATGGGACTTTCACTAGCAGATCATTGACATAATAAGGTGTAACTAAGACTACTAAACAATAACTTTTTTCTTAAATTTCATGCAGAAGAAGAACTTTATTTTTTATATGTACTTAGCAACTCAATATTGAAAAGTATTAAAATGTTAACAATGATATGCAACACCATATATATGAATCTGTATACTTTAGTAATCCCAAAGGGAACTATTATTCTATTGTTCTTATAGTCATTGGTGTAACACATCATACAATTAATTGTATGATCAACCCCTTTTTTGTATGATTTTAAAACTTCACACAAATATGTATTAAATTTATTATTCAAGTTGTCAATATTTTTATTGTTTTTTAATTTTTATGTTATGAAGGTACCAAATGAGCATGCAGGCTTCTGGTGTTTAATGGTCACTACCGCTCATAGACACCCTTCCATAAACTCGCGTGAAACCACTCCATGTGAGACTGTAGGATGGCATTGCATTGCTACCCCTGAGGCTTAACATGGAATGCCCCTTAGTCCAGTGGACCACATAATGCACCTTTCGACACGAAAAACACAGCATTGGTGCTGCTTCACAAATAGGTGCAGCTGTGGTATTTAGGTGGGCAAGCCACAGACACGTCATTGTCTCTACCACCTTCAGAACTATCATAATGTGATTATTGTTTTGCTGCTGCTAGTTACAAGTATTCAGTGTACACTTACCTCACCAAGATACTGAGCCACCTTTCTTGTAACACCTTCAACAAAGGCATCCAGTTTACCAAGATCATCTGACAGCCCCACCAACTGATCCAGTGTCCCCACCTATTGACAAGGAGATACAAAAAATAATAATCTCTGACTAGCACAAACAGTCTATACTCCCTCAATTTACTCTGACTTTGTAAGAGCAGCTTGAATAATGAATTATAATGTGGACCAAATCAATAATGATTGTAAATTATAAAACACAATGTGTATTAATAATTTTTGGTAGCACAGTTAAAATTAAATTGCTCATTGAAACGACTATTTGTAAAGGAGTAATTGTTGTTTAAAAAGAACCTAAAACTCTATTGACATATCATACTTTAAAATCTTGATATAAATATTTCTTGTGTGAGTGTGTATTTCACTGAAATGACAATGGAATTTAATGAAATTTTTTGTGTGTGTTCAAGGGGGTTTGAGAATGGTTTAGATTCACAATTTAGTCAACTGGTAAATGTTTTTTTAGTTAATTTTTAATTTATAAGTAGTTGTTGATTTTGCATTGTTTCACATTGGATCCGGCAGACTGTGCTATTGTCAAATATTGACATTACCTGACAACAGTTGCTATGGAAACCAGTATTGTTTGGCTGGATAATAATTCTGAAGGTTTATGTTATATCAATTTGCTTTTTTATATTTTAAAATTAAGTGAAACAAAGTTTGCTGGGACAGCTTGTAGCAATATATATGTGTTGATAAGATATCCTACAGTAAAATAAATATAAGAAAAACAAAATTAAGCATATTAATGTTGAAATATTAAAATTGGGTCTGTAACAATAAATAACAAACAAAAACATATGAAGATAAGCACTCCATATATTTAAAAATACATTATACTATGTATATTATACATTAAAAGACTAGGCTATAAAACAAAATATAATAAATTAGTATACTATTAATAAATTTAAAAAGTTATAAAAAAACTAAATGTATATTCATAATGTTATGTAAACAAGACTTAATGATGGGTTTTGTTTTCCTCAATACAAATTACTAATTAATTAATTACTATTGAAGTTGGACACTTAAATAAATTTTATTTAGTATAGCCAAATAACTTCGTTTCTTTAACACCTTCTTTCTGGACCAAAACTTAAATAGATGTATAATAAAAAAAATATTATTACCTTCAAATCAGGGATTGGAAATTTGTAGTTGACACTGAGGTTGCCAGATTTGGTGGCATTGTTTAGGGTGTCCCAAGTTTGTTGGCATGTTTTGTCGCCGGGAGCGCTAATCACCCAATATTCGGTCATCTTGCCACTAAAAATATTTTAATAGCTAGATCAACGCACATTAATAGTAATTAAAACGGGACACTGCACTTGCATTCGATAAGTAATTAATATGATATGTAATACCCTGGTGGTTTTACATTCTTCACAAATGATAAACTTGTTGTCTTGTCCAAATAATCGATTTAATGAGACTGTATCCATAGATGTGAAGAGCGTTATGGTGTTTCGAGGATAGGATAGGAGGAGAGGATAGGATAGGATAGGATATATAGACCAGGCCAATGTCACACGTTCGGCGCTCAGACTTCCCGGCGCCAGCCCCGTTCTACCACGAATACACCCCAAAACCACCCCCGTACCCAATCCGTCACATCAGTTTTGACAATTTACAATCGCGCGCAATTAGATCGTACTCAGAATATAACGGAATACGAACCTATAAAATAAACGATACTCACCCGGTAGTAAAAAATTAGTGCTGTTTTACACTAAATATTCGAAACAGCAATTTTTGGTGAAATCACAAGACGATACGGGACTAGCCCTACAACACCGCCATGAAAATTCACGTGATGCTGTGCTGCCACCTACAACTGATTATTGGACAGCTGATTTACGTCAATGTCTATGGTGAACATCCCGGGGCGCACTTTTCTTAGATTTTAATGGCCGTGAAATTAATTATTATTCATTGTATTAAAACATGTTAGTATTTAAAATGTGAAATTTAAGTAATTAAACACTTGCTTTTTCTAAAATAAATAGTTTTAAATCATGGTAGTAACATTGTCGTAGCATGACGTTTTAAAATGTAAAAGAGAAGAAATCAATCTATTTTTAATAATGTTCAACTTTTTTCAACCAGTTGCTTTATGATTGAAAATCTGAACAGTGAAACGTTTTTGTCATCTAAGTTTGAAAAAATAATAATTAATCTACGGACCTACATCGTTAAAGAAGACTTCACCCACGTTGACCATATTAAATCAATTTAATAAAGATTACAGCCTGTTTCATGTTGGCTGTCACACAGAAGACGGCTGTCAACTCATGTTTCTCATAAAAAAGACTGTGTGTTATCTATGAAAAACTGAAAATGTCATATCACTGATGTCACTAATGTCATTTCATTGTCAATGACAATGACAATTTGTCATGTCAGTGTAATGTAATAAAGTCAGAATTTCGATTATTGGTTGAATTTGGTTGCTTAGCATTAATGAAATTATTTTGAGTTTCCTGTTACCTAACAATTGAAATGCGAATATTTAGCTTCCTACAAAAGAAAGTTGGTGATCTCACCATCAAATATTCTAACTTGCCCGAATCCTACGTAAAAAGAAGTTATGAGCAGGTGTTTTTCTAGTACATATTAGGAGTTGTATATACACATAACCTCTGAATTGTTTTGTAGAATAAATTGTGTGTTTTAGGTTTATTGGAAAAACCCAACGGGCTACCCGCAGTATCCAGCAGCTCAAATAGCTCGCAAGAAGTACCGTTTCACAACCAACAGGCCGTGGACGGCTTATTTTCGGAGACAGAATGAACGCGATCTCCTTAGAAAAAAGGTATTTGTGGAACCTATTGCAGAATGGAGTTTCTTCAAGTAAGTTCTGCTTAAGTCTTGTGTTTTATTTTTTACACTTAAAATAAGTGTATATTATATTATTTCGTATAATAATTTTTAAAGTGTGTCTTTAAGAAGATACTATATTAAAAAAATTGTGTGACATATTTATATTTTTTTTACATAAAGTGGCCAATGTAGCTCTAAAATGCTACATTGATTGCAGCAGTGTTTTGGTTAATTTGAAGTGACAGTGAGTCTATGCAGCATATTTTTATCTAGTCATTAAATAAAATAAAACACGGATTACAATGATATAAAATAAATAAATTTCAGAGGGGACAGAGTAGAGATCATGGTTGGCAAAGATAAGGGCAAGCAAGGCATTATAAGCCAGGTAATACAGGAGCGTAACTGGGTCATCGTCGAGGGGCTTAACACACATTATAGAGTGGTGAGTTGAGATAATTCAACAAGCAATATTAACTGCATAATTTCCTATTGTTTTATGCGAGTAATTTTCCCTTGTAGACTAGCGTAGTATTTAATGGGTATTAATAGCTTACTGATTTTTAGATGGGAAGGATTCTGTCTTCAGCTCATTTATCCCCTTTCCTAGACCCCATCTTTAGAAATAGTGCTATACCATTATGTTGTTGTCTAAAAAGTGTAATAGTGCACAAGTTATTCCATCTGCATTAAGAATAGCAACACATGTTATACAGCTATAAATAGTTAGGTGGCTACATCACCATTGTCATCTTATATACATGCATTTCTTTAAATTTTTAGGTTGGAAAAGATGACGATTTTCCTGGCATCACCATCCAGTCTGAAGCTCCACTCCTGGTCACAACAGATATAAAATTAGTTGATCCAGAGACTCTCAAAGGTACTGAAATAGAATGGAGATACACAGAAGAAGGAGATAAGGTGAAGCAATGTCATTATATATTTTTTTAAACCAACCAACTGTAAATCAGTATAGTGTAGACAATTTGTAATTATATTGGCAATGGGTAGGCCAGAAAAGGGGTAAAAGAGCAGAGAAAGTATAAGCTAATAAATAGAATGTATATGAGTTGCAAATACTATACTATACCTCACTTTAGCCTTAACATGAAAATAATGCCTTTCGTCATCAGCTCATCTGAATAGTACACAGCTACTTGTGTAGTTTTAAGGTGGTAGTGGTAGTGGTCTGTCCCAAGCTCGCCCGCGTTGTTACCACCGCTGCACCTATTTCTGCCGTGAAGCAACAGCAATGTTGTGTTTC
>DWEU01000027.1:0-11546 GCA_018247155.1 Charidia lucaria
TATTTATTTATTTATTTTATTCTTTATTGTAAAACCTAAAGCTAGGTCACAAAGGGCGAACTTAATGCCATGAGGCACTCTCTACCAGTCAACCCCCAGTTGATGATTAGAGTATGTGGTAGGTAGCAACAACAATAACTATTATTCTGCTGCTTTACAGCAAAAGTAAGTGTACCGATGATGATTACGCGGGCCTACCTGGTAGAGTAGGTAGGTATATAGGTACCATAGAGTAAACGGTAAACCACTTAAAAATAATTCGTTGTGAGTCTATATAGGTACCTGAGAAACTACATCCTTTATTCCACATTTATCCTCTTTTTAATGAAATCCAGCAAAACTTTAAGCTCTAGGACGTAAATAATATCGATTAATTATGCGGACTGACACATAAATAGCCACACGATTTAAGTTTTAGCTATGTGTACTTAAAGTAAACAGTATAATAATATATAGAGGTGTAAAGTAAGAGCCATTTCTTCTTAATCAAATGGCATTTGCCTATAGCATATTGGGTTCTAATATTATACTAGTCAAAGGCTTTCACATCGATTCTCTTTTGTTATAGTGAGTATTAAAATATTTATAGTGTTTAAGTAGGTAGCTCCCTCATTCACTAGATGGATTAATCACCCGAAAAACACAGAAGGAAATATTTAAGGTCACGCATAACCCGATAGTTTCGGGATTTATTTTATTCTTGAGTAATTTCGTAATTGCTTTACGCCACGGGGCGGATACAGATAATATCGGTTTGAATCACAAATCGGTTTAACCAAAATGGTATAGGTACCTACTACTTTCCCAATCTATAGGTACACCTGCAAGCACCTACTACTGCGACTCCACCAAAGGCATTTAGCTAGACCAGTCCCTACGTAGTGCAAACTGGCTGGAATTAAATAAATAAATAAATTTGCAATGATGAAATGATGAAAACAAAGTAAAAATGAAATCTGTCTATCTATCTCAAAATCTATCTCTAAGAAAAGGTAATTGCTTTACACGTAATATATTTCCGATATGTAGTCGTTTATTAGCTACTCATTAGTGTGGGACATGATAACTTCTGTCTTCCGTGAGTAACACCTATTTTACATGAGAGTGCAGCAATTTCGATTTAGTTCTTATCCTAAAACCACGCGACACATGTGATAAAATATTTTGCTTGCAGAAATATATAAAATATTTACATTTACCTTTATTCTATTCTTTATTTATTATATTGTAAGTTTTTCGATTGCTAGCCACAGATACAGACAAATTTTAAAAGGAAGTCGAGTACAGTTAGGCAGGTTATGTATATTTCCACGTTTCTTTGTTAGACTGTGGTGGATTGTGTATAAAAAATCAAAATGTTAGTTTTACTGAAACGTCAATAACGTCAATTACGTTTGTCAAGCCTATCCGTTCGCAATTTATTGTCGCCGATAATTTAGAAATTTTAATAATTATTCTTTAGATTCTATAATCTGTTTCAATTTTTTATTTAACACGCGCCGAGACTAGTAATGGAAGATTTTTTATGAAAAATCAAACGTAAATATCTCACGTTGCGTGTCCGGATTGATTTTGTTTAATTTCTTTTAAACAGTGGCTTATTGATAAAATAGCTATTTTTTTAAACACTTGTGTGACGTGGCTCAGTTTACAAAACAAATTGGATGTGGCATAATGTGATATAAATTAATCGTAGAGTTATGGATGAAAGCACTAAGACCTCCCCTTGTAAGGTAAAAATTGGCGTATAATCGTTTATTGTATCTTCTTCTTAAGATTATTTATACAGATGTATAACGTAATACATTATTTATTGGTACAATAAAAAATGGGGATTGAACTGCCCAAAATGCAACATTTTTAGGCAGTCCATCCTGTTCTATAATTTGGAGTACTTCACTATATTATGCGACATAAGAGTAATATGACTATATTTCTAAGTAAAATGTATTAACAATGTTTAGAGCTGATCTAACAAATTACTAAATCTATCACTTGTTAAATAAAAAATCATATCCAATATGAGATGCAAGTGGATAGTATTATAAAAGTCTTTAATTGCATTAATAAGTTTGTAGAACATTACATATTTCAATAATCATTGCTTTTGTGCTTGTACACATGTCAAACAATAAAGTTTAAAGTTAAGACCTAGGTCTATTGTTGGCATCATGAATATTGATTGCTAATAATTATTGATGATTAAACAAATCACCAAGATGTTTACACTTACAATTGTGTTTTATAGTAACAGTTATTCTAAACTCTGATCTAGAATGTGTTGAAAGTCTAATTAAAGTTTTATGAGTAGTATCTAGTCTATGGTTACTAATTTTAGTAGATTTTCCTATATGCTTCTGTTCAGGCATTAAATTTTATGGCAAAAATTATCTGGTAGTGTCTGTTAGTGCTCTTAGGTCATATATATAGGCTATAAACATTGTTTAATTGGTGTACTTTTTTAAATTTGGTAATTAGGATATTCATATAACCTATATTGAAATTATAAAATGCAAATTTGACAAACATTTTTATTATTATTTAACTCTGAAAATTTAGCATAAAACTTAAAATTATTAATGTTTTTCAGTATTAAAAATAAATCATTTTGATTTGTGATTGTTTTATCCATGAACTTAAATTTGTTTAAAAATGGAATGTGCACTGCTTCTCTTCTTTTATTTGCTGCATATTTTTAGTTCTGTGATCATTTCACTATAGCCTGACCATTAAATAGGAGTTAATAATAATTATCAAAAAATATTGAACAAAAATATTTTGCAGAAAACTCTTGGTATCAGAAATTGGTAAAGTTGTGATAATATTTCTTGGTCAGCTAGATTAGAAACCTCATTAAAACTTCATCTGAACACTTGTTAATGTTAGATTTGTATATTTACACATCATTTGCTTGTTCTTATTTTGTGCTTGCACCACAATTAATAGGAATGTAACGATGGTGTGGATGAGAACCAGTTGCGCACTGAGTTGGAGCATCTGCAGCAACATATTGCAGAGCGGGATGTGCACTTTCTAGCTCTTGAGAATGAGTTTTACAAGTGTACTTCGCGGGCAAATGATTTAGAAGAGCAACTTGATACTTGGCGGGAAAAATATGAAAGGTAAAAAAATTTGGTCATTAATTTATGTTTGTATACAATTTAGTTATACATATATTATTTCTATTTAAATGCCTTGTTAGATGTAGCATGTTCACTGACTGCAGCACTGGTTCACTTTGCTCTGAGGGTAATGTATAGAGTAATATGTTAAGTTTTTTTGTACTTAAATATTATTACGATTAGAACATTATTGTAAAACCTCTGTAGACTTTGGACATACTTCATTTTATAGAGTGTTTGTGGCAGTGCAGTATTCTACTAAACACTGAACTAAAACTAAATAACCTGCATGGATACACAAAATAATATTATAGATTTTATGGATTGCTAGCCACCAATTAGCATGGATACACAAAATAATATTATAGATTTTATACATTGCTAGCCACAAATAGAAACAACTACTTTACTTTACCAGAACACAATGAAAATCTGTTGCTGTGACACACTACGTTTAGACTGAGTGTGATCCATTTTGCTTATTTGAATGCAAATGAATATTAAGTTAAAATAAGTTTTTAATTATTTTCAATCATTTAGTTACATTTTCTTGTTTTATTATTTCACACTCTGTCTCTTATTTAATCTTTAGTTGCTGCTCTATAATTTGACAAATAAGTATTTCTTTCTTTCTATTCAGTTTCAGAAAACTCTAACTGTTCTTGTTTCCTGTTCTTGAACCCTAACACAGTCTTGTAGTATGTTTTTGCATGCCGTGGGTAATGCCAGTGCAGCAGGCAACTAAACACTAGATAATTTGTATGATTGTTGGCCACTTCTGTATATTTCAAATGGTTATAACTTTGTTAGTACTTAAAGCTTTTTTAAATGTAGTTTCTATCTATGTAATTATACCTAAAGAAAATCCAAGATGCTTTAAACTAATTGATACCACTAATGTAGATGTAGCCAACACAATACATTATGTTGATGTTGATGCAAGGTTCAACTCATATACAAATTATAAGACTGATCTTATGCAAAGTATATTCAAAGAAACCCAATATTTTTCTTGATATTCAGTCAAGTCAAAAGTTGAACTCATGGAATTGTTTATTCGTCAAGTAGATTTGTACATTTAATGTTTTTTTATAATTCTAGATTGTATGATTCACACAAAAGAGTGCAAAAGTTAAATCAAGTATTAGAGGACAAGTTACTACAAATGGTAGACAAAATGAAGAGTGAAAAGAGTCAGTTAACCAAAGATATAGCTACTTTGTCTGTGCGTTTAGCTGAATCAAAGCATAATTATAGTATGCTGCAAAAGGAAAATGTAAGTAACAATATTTACTGTATTATGGTATGGTATATTTATGTCACTACTTGTAACTACTGGTATTTAATTTTGAAACATTTTTTTTACAGGAAAGGTATAAGAATGATATGAACTTAGCAATCCAGTTATTGCAATGTAAACCTGATAATTTTGTATCCCAAAAGCTTGATAATGTAAGTTTGATTATTTTTATATAATATTTGTAATATATATAACTTGGAAAACAATAAAATATATTGTATTGTTTAAATACAACCTTAGTTTTATGAGGATATTGTTGATTCAGGAAACTATTTCTTTTCAGTTACCCATAGATACTCAGGCAAGGGTTTCTCAGTATGTGATGTCAAAAACTTCTAAACCAGGAAGTCTAACACTAGGAAAAAATGGAAATGATACTGATACTTTTGATGCAAGTGAATATGAGTTTAATATCTCCGCTTCACTTATGACTAAAATACTTGAAGATAGCATTCAAGATACAGTTACTAAACACTGTGATACATGCACTTGTGGAAAATCTCAAAATAAACCATTTTGTTACAATGAAAGTTATTATACAACATCAACTCAAACAACTCTAAGCGGAGATTTAAATCCACTTTGTATAAATTGCAACTCCGAAATTAAATCAATACATTCCAATTACAGCATTAGAAGTATTTCTCCACATGGTATTAAACTTGGAAATGATAAAATCCATAATATAGAACTCGGTTATGTCCCCACTCAATTGACTATCAAAGAGCAAAAGGAAAATTTTGAAGCTGGTGCTGGAATTGTTCAAACTAATGCTACAGTAATTGATTTGTTAAAGCCAGTTGAATCAATTCATTTAGAACCGAATATTCAGAAAGAGACAATTCAGTTGGATCCAAATATTCCAAAAGAGACAATTCAGTTAGAACCAAATCTTCAGAGAGAGACAATTCAGTTAGGACCCAATCTTCAGAAAGAGAATTTTTCAAAAGTTGAAGAGGGGTTAAAGCAAGTGAAAAGTAATCCTGTGAACAGGGAACCAGCTATTCATCATAAACTCTGTGATCGTACTAAACATTCTATATCTAGTAAGAAGAGCAGCATTCCTAGTGTTGGTAATGATGATCTACTGATAAAAGAACTTCCGGTTGATAAGGATCTGAAAGCTAAAAGTCATGTAACTGCTAGTGAAAATTTAAATACAAGAAAGACGTCTCAAAGTTCTATCGGTGGTAGTCGTACCTCGTCTATAGCGAAATCCACCATCAGCAATCATAAATCTAACACTCATGTAGGTCCTGGTCCACGTTTCTGCCACCTGCGAATGCAAGCGGGTTCTAAAAATATTTTACTTGATAATGCAGAGCCAGATGTTCCACCTGTCTTATACAGAAGGCAAAGCAAGTGCAATGAGAATTCGATATTTAAAGATATCAATGATGGCATGGACCATTATGCACATGTATCAAAACCTGATGATGATAACAAAAATGACATAAAGAATGATAATGTTGTTGTTGAAACAACTCTTATTGATGTTCATGAAGACAATAACAATAAGGAATCTGGAGCCTCTATCAAAAGTACTAGTATTAATCCAATTCTATTAAACGTATCTTCATCGCCACTGCAACCATTGAAAACTCATAACTTTTCCAATAGTTCTGAGCATAACAACAACAACACACAGAGCTTAGGAAGTCAGCAGAATCCTTCCGAAATTGATCATTTATTGCATGATTTTAATGTTGATGTCAATTTACAAAATAATAATATTGATCACACTAAAGTTGATACAAAGAAAACAGACATTTTCAGTGATGAGCAGGAAGTTAAGATATTTAATTTCGATCGCTATGAGCAAAGCAAGGTTGCTAATCAGTTTACTAGACCTTTGAAAAAGATAGACATGTCTCAGCTGCATTCCATTGAAAATACAAAAATTTCCAAAGATTTCCCGCCTCAAGAGGCATTACCTCATTTAGAAAAGAAACCAGACCCGCCAAAACCACAGCTGCCGGCTATAGTAAACGTTTACCCAAATCTTACACAAACACATTTGAAAGTAAATGAAAATAGTAAGGTGTTTACGAACGAGCAAAGCACCAGTTCTCTGTCGAGTGATGACAGCGCAGCATTATTACAGAAACAGCAACTGCTTAGAGTAGCCGAATGGGTTGAGAAGAATTTAGAACAGCAAAATAATTTTAATGATCCTTTGGAAGACGAATGTACTTATGCTAATCGTACTTTGAGAAGGGATAGTAAGCTTAGCAGGCTAACAGAGACCCTTAATGAGTTGGCTCTTAATATGCCGCATCCTGTCAGCAAATATTCAAAATATACTAGAGAGCCACGTAACAACTACGTCCATCACACTGCAACTCATAATAACAATCAACCAAAAACTTCTAGATCAACTGCACCAGTTGCAAAAGTGATCAATAATGTTGTGAAGGAAACTATATTTCCAGTTGAGTGCAACGATTTACCTATAACAGAGGTGAATAACGATAATGCCTACAGAAATAATACGGATATTAACAATTTTGATCCTGGCAACGAATTGAAAGCAGCTTTGATAAATAGCAGTGATAAAGAAATTTCCCCAGAGGACTTGGCAAGAATGGAGTATAACGTTAAAAAGTTCCTGCTGAGCGGCCCCCATTGGGTTAATCCATCATCTGTAGGAAGAAGTCGGCGCACAAGTAGCAAAACTGAGACTGATGTATAATTCACTTTATGTATGTGTGTGATTCAACACATTCCTCGATTATGTTAAAATGTAGTTTGATGTAGGAGCTTTCAGTGGATTAAAATATTTAATGGTCTTAAATCTGTGCACTTAAGAATCCCATTTGAATGTAATTAAATCCTCTTGTATGTGTGAACTCGTTATATTCGTGGTCTTTGTAAATCTCTAAAAATCAATTTGAGCCCTTAATATTTTTGTGGGAAATAATACAAAAATAATTATTACATAATATATGATTGTATTTGGTGAAGCTTACAATTATTAATAATTTACATTTTAATAGACTTCATGATATATAAAGTAACTGTATTTACAATAACTATAATTATGGTGGTTTTTGTTTCACAAACCAATCATAGACAATAGAAAGTCTATGTGAAAGTAGTATTTGATGTGTTAGCGGACGAACTGTTTTATACGCTCAACTATTTATAATCCCAAGAAAGAGTTGAAATATTGGTAGGTACGGATTTTGGACCGGCTTTTATTCTCTAATATATTTGAAATAGTGTTGTGTTCTAGCAGTCTGGCCTCTCTTTAAATAAGCCTTTCGATAAATGCTTAAGCATCCGAGCGCAGTATCGCGTTTACAATATTTATTATTGATGTTAATTGATTGATTTTTCATATTATCCAGAGCTGTACGAGATCTCGGTATCAATGTATTAAAAAAGAAGGGAAAGTGTGAATGGAATTTAAATACCAGATATAAGATGCTCTTGGAAATGATAATATTGATGAATGAAATATTATATACAAAAAACAAAGTTCTTACTTTTGAACCAACAAATATTTTTATTTATTTATAACATATTTGCTTTTGCTTGTGCTCATTTTATTATGTGTGTGTATGGTTTTTTAAAATACTAAACGTTTTTATATATATTTCTTTGGTAAGTTGAACTGATGAAAAAATAGATTCATTCAGTCCTTACAATAACATGGTTGTTGATTAAATTTTGCTACAACGTAAATACAAGATACAAAATGTTTTTTTTTAAAGTTCTCCAGATGTAAGATAAAAATACGTATTTTGTATTAATATTTCAAATACATATTGTACATTAACTGGAGACATCTTGCATCCTATCATATTAAAAATGTATTTAATTATTAATGTTTATGTATTATAGTATATTGACTTTTATTATATTTTATTCTTATTGTTAGATTAAATTGAATACATACCTACCGCAAAGAGTTTCAAAATGTGGGTTTATATTTATATATTATTTAGAATTCAGTATTTTATAAAAATTTCTAGTCCTTTCGTTGTGTTTAATGTAAATATAAAAAATACAATAACAAACAAACAAGAAATACATTAAAGATAAAGATAAAAATACATTGTTGGTTATGCATGTTGTTAACTCTGGTGTTAAAATGAAAACTATTTGTTTGAAATATTTTGAACTTTCCAAACTATGTGATAAAATAGTGATTAGGACTCATTCGTGTACAAATTCGCTAGCTTCAAGACTTAGAAACACTTAGTATTAAGTTCAATAAATCGTTTCGTGAGGTGCTTACTTAATCTAATAACATGTATGTATATCGTGAAAAAATCGTATAATTCGATAGGACTTGCAAATTGGTAAACTATAACAATTAAAACCAGAGTAATAACACATAACATACAATATTAATGCGTGAAATTTATCCATGTGTAGGTAGTGTAGGTACGGCACAAAACGCCGTAACACGCACGTACATAGTATGAATTACTCGCGCACACTCCGATCATTTAACTTATCTATGATATTGTGATTCAATCTATACTATTAATAAAACTGGAGGCGGTTGTAATGTCATAATAACCGCTTTTTACTAAATGCATGTATACACGATACATAGGTATACCAAAATTACATTAAAAAACTGTTGTCTGTCTGTTTGTTCCGGCTAATCTCTGGAACGGCTGGACCGATTTTGACGGGACGTAATTTTTTAATTCTACGCGGTAGAAGTCGCGGGAACAGCAAGTATTAAATATGTCATGTTGACTGTTGAGTATAATAATATGTTTTGTCTGTTTTTTGTGCAATTCATTTTGTTCAAGCATTAAGGGCTGTTTTATTAGTGCGAAAATTTGCTAAATACTACGTGTTTTCGTTTTCGTAGTAGTAGTTCTTTAGCACAATTGTCTATTTTTAGATGTATTTTTTGTATTCTGATTGTGAACGCGTAATCAGAACAAATGATTATTATGCACCACTTGTCTGTTTGAATGTTTGTCGTAAAATGTGAATGTAATTTTACTTTAACGAGTTTGTAATTATTCATATTAGATTAAACCAAATGCACCGCAAATAAGTGATCTCTTAATTATATCGTGTCATATCAGTGAAATAGCTGTTCTATTTTTAAACCAATAGTACCATGATCTTTCTCATGTAATCGTAAACGGGAGTAAACGGTCTTTAAATTAATATTAACCTTGCTATTTTTCAATATTTATATATACTACACTTGTATTGTGATGTTTGTCAATGCACTGCATATTCATCCACACTAATTCCGTCGGTAGATCATCACTATGAAATATCTTAAATCTAACGAGGTATACCTATATTAAGTAGCAACTATGCTTCAGCTTTGCAACCCAGTGTACAACACAGCCTTTAAAATTTTAAAACAAATAAAAAAAAGTATTTATCGCGTGTTCGTGCAAATATCTTCTTGTACTGTCGATGGAGTATATTTTTTAAATAGTGTAGCTAGGATAATGAATATAGATATAAACGGCATACAGTTATATGTGTCAATAGCTATTGTGTGTTGTACGTACTTTATCATTAATCCTGCACAATTATATTGCATTTTGTGATTTGGATAGACTTTTGGTAATTGTGTGTCCTTTTTATTATGACTTGTAAGACATTTTAGTTTTTACCGTAAGTTAAAGAATGTGGTACGTAAATATTTGAGTCTGATATACTTTCTTTGATTCCATTTTGCGAATTTATAAGTCTAGTAAGATTTTGATATGGACGACAGATATAACTTGACATGTGGTAGTATAATTTTTCAGCGGCAGAAATCTGCGAAATACTATCAGCAGGTACTAGGTTAGATCCATATGATCAGCATCTCGCTTTAAATAATACCTTATTATTATTTAATAAGGTATTATTTAGTTATTATTTTATTTTTATTGTATACTTAAACAATTTAAAAAAAGCCATTTCTTGAAAATAAGTTTTTTTATATGTATATAATTATAATGTGTTTAAACTCAGTATTATTTAGCAGTTATCGTAATGTCATAGCAGGTTACCGTTGACATATTCAATATTGTTTTCGTTCTTAGCTCAATAAAGAAATCTCAACTGCCTATTTAGTAAATAACCTTATTAATACAAAGATCTTCTCCTTATATAAGGCAAACTATGACATACTACTACATACATACATACAACTATAAGGCTCTTTAAATTATCACAAATCATTTTACCATCAACGCTTTTAAAATTCACCAAATTATATAATTTAATTACGTGTTATACTCGATGTAAATCACGGTAATGTATTCGTGTATGACGAATGTCAAGTTATGTCTGTAAATTTAACCTTATTGTAATGAGTTCAGCAAACAAAATGGTATCTAGACCTAAACATAAAAAAGCGTGCTAAAATGCACAAAATTATTTTATATAGAACGTATAGGTACATATATCACATTTGATGCCTCTTGTAAAAGGATTTATAGGAACGATATCATTATTATAATCAATTTAAACGTTTAGGTCTTAATATAGATACCCATTGTTTGCACAAAATGATAAACTTTTTTGTAACATCTCTTTTCGGGCTTAATTTTGATTTGAGGTGTTAAGTATGTTGCAACATGAGAAATAATGTATTGTTAATTTAATCTGTTTAGGTTTTGTACTATCTATTTTTTTAATGTTCTGTACGTCTAGTTGCTAAGTTAATAATAGACCTGCTTGCTGAAATTGTTCACTCAAACGCTAAGGCTGGTCCCTTTAAAGTTATAGCTTCGGCAGCGTAAATTGTAAACGTGTTTATTTATTAAATACATGGTGACTACAATTGTGTTTTTGTTACGTAATTAAGCCGATAAAATGTTTTAACGAAGACCCGGGAACCGAGCAGGCTGCCAAATTACACCAGAATTTGTTTAATAACAGGCTTAATTGTGCCATGTATGTATTTTTCTATTTCAAGAAGGTAGAAAACGCGCATGCAGGCCATCTGGTGTTAAATAGTCACTGCCGCCCATAGACACCCTCCCACAAACTCGCGTAGGAACTGCCCACGCGAGACTTTAGGAGGGTGCGTTGCTATCCCTGAGGCTTAAAATGGTATGCCTCTTCCTGTGGACCGCATACTGCACCCTTCGGACCGAAACGCAACATTGCTGCTGCTTCACGGCAGAAATAGGTGCAGC
>DWEU01000028.1:0-11515 GCA_018247155.1 Charidia lucaria
TGCTGCTGCTTCACGGCAGAAATAGGTGCAGCGGTGGTAACTACGCGGGCGAGCCTGGGACAGACTCTACCACCTTATATCAATCATGAATACACTTAATGTCAATGTTCAAAACATGAGGAGTTACTCACGTGCTTTACATAATCATCGTAACTAATAGATCCGGCTGTTATTGTAACAATGACATTAAACAAAATGAGCAAGATTTTGTATTTATACACTTTAAATTCCTTGAAAATAACAAGCGTTTTTTAAAGACATTACAGATTGTGACAATGTCAAGTAATACAAATGTCACATACTTAATGCTAGAATACGAAAAGACGAATGTAGTATTATAAAAAAAGACACTGCTGTTGCAAGAGTCCCTGCGAAGTAGGTACCTAATTAATGAATCACGTTTATTAGTAATTCTATTTTAAATAAGATTTTAAGCGAATCGCAAACCTAACAAAAAGTAGAGAACAAATCTTGACTACCTATCTTGAGGTACCTAAAGCAGACAAGTACAAACAAAGTGATTTGTAGGACAATGCGGCTGTATTATAAAAACATTATAGTCTAAGATCCCGCAAAAGAATAGCGTAAAATGCAGAATTGCGTAGGTACGCAATTCCGCAGCGGGATCTCGTATTATTTAAGAATCTGATTAAAATTCTGCTAATTACTCAAATGACAGATTTCGACAGATTTAAATTGAGTTCGGCGCGTGTGAAGAGGAATCGTGCTAGAACGGCGGTGTTTAAGAGCCTGAAGGTGAAGGCGGCCCGCGGTGGCAAGTTCGGCAAAAAGCAGATCCCCAAAACGCCCGAGAAGAAAGTGCGAACGAAGAAGGCCGCCTCCTCCAAGCCAGCAAAGAAGTAATTCCTAATTTGTGTCTGCAAGCAACATAACTGTTTTAACTTTAAGACAAATAAAGAATTACTTTTAGCTACTATGCTTGTGTTAGTCAAATACTATAACTTTGCCCTTTTCAATATCATGAGGTAAGTTTTTTGAATGTTGTAAAGTATAGTGATTTTTCTTTACTTAATATGTTTTCTGTTTCAGAACTACAGGCATGATGATATAGGATGGTAAGTAATTTTAAACTTATGATAATTCTTATATTTTATTTAACAATGATGAAGTTATTTTAAAGTCTCGTTCGTATGACAAATTTGTGATTTTAACAATACCACCCAACTGAAACTATTAAATGTATCTTTCCAAATCATTCTGAATATTACTTTCCTCAAATTGAGTGTTTTTGTTACAGGTAAATAAATTGGAAAGAGAACTTTAATAACATAATCCTGAACTGCACCTAAATATCTGTAAGTTAAATTTCCTTTAAAAACTCTTCAAACGTGTAATAATATTTTAATTTATAAATTATATAGTACAGTAAATAAATAATAACCATGCAGGCACAGCATGTGAGGTTCTCTAAAATACAGATATCAACTGCACCCTACCAAAGCCGATGTGTGCACAGATTACACTGTCACACTTGACTCTGGATAGGAACATTAGCACACTCTGTGTAAAACATGTAGTTTCTGTGGCTATATGTTCAAGGGATTAGTGTAACAATATTTCACATAAGATATAACATTGAACTTCTTTGATTGATACATCAATACAAGATATGTTAATTTTTTAGGAGTTGGTGTTTAAAATTCTCAACTTAGAACTACAAACAAAATAGTAAGTATCATAATCTATGTATTTGTGTTTTGGTAATACTCCTGGTGTTCATAAAGAACTTCCATATGTCATGTAATTTTAGCGTGCTTAAGCCAAGCTGTTTTATGTAAATGACATGGTTGATACTTGATAAAACAGTGCTGAGTATTTTTTACATGGAATTGTTTCTTCTGGTCTATACTAGGTTAAAGCTAATATTTTTTAAATGAGCGAGCAAATGAGCATTTTTTTATGTCGTGAAAGTAGCAAATGGGCTTGTAAAGCATCTGGTGTAAAATGGTTGCTGCTGCCAATGGACTAAGTCTATGTGAGATTGTAAGAGGATGCGTTGATACACTTATGCTCAAGTTGGAATGCCTCTTAGTCCCATAGATTGCATACTACAATTCAACACGAAACACAGCAATACTGCTGCTATGCAGAAGAAACAGGTGCAGTGGTGGTATTTAAACGGGCGAGCCATGGATAGGTCACAGGCTCTATTACCTTCAAATGTGCAAGCAATCTGGTGTTAAATGATAATAAAAGGACATAATCAACCTTGTGGGTGACAGAGCTAGGCTGTATATTATTATATTATGTGTTCCTTCCCATGAGGTTAAAGGTGGAATGCTACCCTATATGCCATACTGCACCATTCAGTCCAAAACGCAACATTTCTGCCTAACTGCAAAAATAAGTGCAGCGACAATGAAACACAGGCAAAGCTGGAATAACTACCACCTAAACGATAAATGATCGCACATTCAAGTGTATATAAAGTTCTTTTAATAAAAACTTATTGCACACCCTACCAAAGCCGATGTGTGCACAGATTACACTGTCATGCTTGACTCTGGATAGGAACATTAGCACACTCTGTGTAAAACATATAGTTTCTGTGGCTATATGTTCAAGGGATTAGTGTTACAATGATGAGTTTATTGCAATATTAATTATGATCTATTAATTTTTATACTAAAGTATGTTTAATATTTTTAGGACATATTGTGCCAGTGGAAGGATCATTATGGACATGCTACTTTGATTTAGTAAGTAGATAATATTTTAAAAACTTGTTCATTTCACTATGTGTAAACAAATGCTAAAAATTGATTAATAGTTGTTTTTACAATAAATAGGTGGTAGAGTCTGTCCCAGGCTCGCTCGCATAGTTAGTTACCACCGCTGCACCCGTTTGCTGCCTTCTTGAAATAAAAAAAAATATTTTATTTTCATATTTTGCAAGATATATAATTGCATCATCTTTATAATATTTTGTCCCTAGCGGAGATTGGTGATTAATCACTACTGAATTAAGAATTATAATTTGGTTTACAGAGTATAACTTACTGAAACCATAAATATCTGAATTTTGTTTTTATAGGACAGAAGTGTAATCAAGACTATGCAAAATTATAAGGTATGTTTGAATTGTAATTATTATAACCTACTAAAGTATTGTTCTATGATGAATAATTTTAGTCTCGTTCGTATGAATCCTTTGATTTCAACATAACCACCCTTCTGAAAACTAATTATGTATATGTACATTATTTATCACAAATATAAAACATTAAACTATCATTCCCTAAAATTGTTGCAGCTATCATAAAATTTTAAATGAAATGCATGACACATCTGGCACAATGAGAATTCTAAAATACAAATGGTAAGTTATTGTTTAATGATTGCTATACTAAGTGTAATATGTTTATGCTTTCTTGGGCAGGGAGATTATACTACCTTAATAAAAATTACATTGTCACTTTGCTTACAAATAAAATGATGTGTAATAGTATCGCCCCTATCTGAATCTTGATGATTGATCATTACTGATATTTTTTTTATATTCTTTGGTATTGTTTTACAATTGGCCAAATCTAAATTCTTTTTTTATTTCAGAACTCCTGCCTGACTATGAAATGTCAAGACTAGGATATGCATTCTAAAGAGATATGTTCCAATAGAGGTATGTAGATGTATTGGACAACATTATTTATGTTATATACAAACTAATAGAGCTTTGATTTTCTAATGTATCATTTTGCAATATCATTATAAATTTGCAATGTTCCATACATGAATAAAACTTAATAATAATTTAAAACCACTCATTTCATGCAAACTTTAACACAAATTCGTAATGTTTTAGTGTTCACATAATAAATATTTTGCACTAAGACAGTTTAAATGATGAATTAGATATCGCCCCAGTCTGAATCTTGATGATTGATCATTACTGATTTAATTTTATATATATATTGTTTAGTATCCTTTTACTATTGGCAAAATATGAACACTTCTCTATTTCAGAATTGTCAACTATGTAAATATAAAGACCAGGATACATGTTCCAATAGAGGTATGTAATTTTTTTTAATAGATATAGTTGATAATATTAAATTTAAACTTATTTATTTTCAAAACAATAGAGCTTTGATTTTCTAAAGTATCATTTTGCAAAATTATTATAAATTTGAAATGTTACATCTCATTTAATGCAAACTTTAAAGGCAAAGAATCCTGGCAGAATTTGTACCCAAATTTTAGACAAGTTGAAATGATGTTTTATTATTATTATGGGGATTATGAAAAAGCGAGATAATTTCTGAACAACTATAAATCGTGCTATTCACAATGCATAATAGCTGAAAATCGGAAATTAATAATGTTGGTTTATGTATCTTAGAGAGATTTGCAGATGTTTTTTTATTAAAGATTTTCGGTACACCTCGCCATGATTCTTTGTATTGTTTTAATGTGGACATAATTAACATTTAAATATCTTGTGTTAAGACTGTCTAAATGATGAATTATATATCGCCCCAGTCTGAACAATTCTGTTGATCGATTTTTCTGACCATACCAATTATAAGGTCTATATATGTGTGTGTATATATGTAACATGTAAACTATTAAAATTAACTATTCTATTACAGATGTCTGAACAATTGAAAGCTTGAAAAAAATGAAAGAACGGGGTATGTTCTATTTTGCATTGTTTAGTATTGATTTTAGTTATGTCTAATAATTTTGCACTTAGCTATAGTTTAATAATTGAGTTATGCTGATTCTTAAACTAATTAGCTTCGACTTGATGTAAACATTATTTTAATTATGTACATGTCTTATATATGGATGAAATCTTTCTCTTAAGATCTCTTTTTACACTTTTTATAAACACATACTACTATAGTCCAAGTGATGCCTTTACAAGCATATATCTTAATTATTGTTGATGATTTTTATTCATAACTGATGATATATTAAATAACTATCCCATTCTTATTGTTTGGTTTTTATAATATTGAACATGTAATTTCATTTTTTACAGATTGTATGATGGAAATCTTCAGGTGAACAGTCAAATAAAGGTACTTATTACTGCTATTTAAAAATAAACCTGTTTTTTCTGATCTCCCCTCTCAACAAGCAATTATAATATAAGCATTTTTATCAAGTAAACATAATATTTTGAATTTTTTATACAAACAAATATGATGATAAATCTAGTTATCCCTGTCTCACAGAACCATGGGGAAAATATGGTATGGTAACTACTGAAGTACTATTCTTATACAAAGAAATGAATTGAACATATTGAACATATACAGATAATGCACTTTTATGTTACAGGTAGCCTGCAAATCCATTTGGAGCTAGTGTTTCTGCACGAAAGTAGTAGCCTATGAACTTTTCTAGGTATATTTTATTTTACTCTATCTATACAATAATTTTCCTTTTTTGTATTTATTGAATTAACAAACTATTATAAAAGACTGAAGAAGTCGAAGCCAAAAGCCACTTTGTGTTAAATGATCACGAAATCTATTATGAGAACATGGTTCAATAAATAAAACCCTCGAAGTGTCACCTAACAACATCCATTAAGCTGAACAAAATTAATTTATGTGGTGCCTCATCACATAAATTAATTTTGTTTTTGATAACACTTGGCCATTTAATTTATCATGATGAATACTAAGTTATCCCTGTCTCACACAACCGTGGGGAAAATTATGGTATGGTAACAACTGAATAAAATACAAATTATCATAAATTGTACATGTAATTTTTTTGCCTAACCATAATGCATTGTTACAGATGTAACTGCCACTGTCCTGAATGACCTCCAACTATTAACCACTACTACCAGGTCAGAAATCGTTCTTATATTTCTTACTTGTAACATATTGTAGGCACCTTCATTAAGTTATGATGAATGACTAAAGACAAGCATATATCTAGAATTTTTTGAAGAAATTATTAATCTGATACTTGGTATTCAAATTTGTATAAAAATTGGTATTCCGTTAGAGAGTATAAATTTGTTTATTTTTGTTTCAGGTTATTTCAGTTTGAACTATGAAAGATGTTGTAATCGTTACTGTAAAGACTTGCATTTATGTACATACATTTTTATTTATTTTTAATAAAGTACATGGTTAGTAAACATTCTTATCTATTATCTTATCTTACCCACTTCCTTTTTGAATACCACTTCCATAATAATCAGTAGGCATCAATGTTACTCATATTGCAATTTAATATAGAGTGTGCTGCCAGTGAGACCCTCATCGTTAAAACATGCATTACATATTGGTCACAGAGTTTGAATCTAGTAGTGAGACTACTTGTAAAATAATGGTTCGTAAAACAATTTTAAATTTTGTTAGCTGCCTTTTCTGTCTAAAGTAATTTGCCGCACTGCTGGTAAGTTCACTTTAAAAAGTTATTGTTTCTACATTTTAGAACCTTCCCGTCACTGACACGGCTATCCTGGAGGAATATTTCAAAAAACTTCATATAAAAACGCACTGTCTCCAAATTCACTTTAAAAACTTATTGTTTCTACATTTTAGAACCTTCCCGTCACTGACACGGCTATCCTGGAGGAATATTTTAAAAAACTTCATATAAAAACGCACTGTCTCCAAAACAATATCTTTGAAGTAGACATACAAGGCGTGCAACTGCTAACCAAATTAAGCAAAAGTCCTCTTAAGTAAGTCATTTATTCCTAGTGAAAATGTAAAGAATTGCTACTGAAAAAGCTTATTCAGTTTTTAAACACTGACCAACGGGCACGCGGGCCACACCACGTTAGATGGTAAGTGGTTACCGTTTGCAAAAAAATCGCCTGTGCATTGCCACCCAGAACCCAGAAAACTCATCGGGTGGTGTGGCGGCGAAAAGGGGAAGTAGAGCATAAACCATCCACGTTGTACGAACACTTTCCATTGCAGGCGATAGAATACATACATACTTAAACACAGGTATTTAAATAACCTGGGGAGTAGTCAAGCTAGCTTGGGGTTGGTATTTATTGAGACTATTTTAGTTACAGAATCTTTGGACAATCCATGGCTATCGAGCACACTATTATCGGCGGCGGCACTGTTAAAGTCCAAAAACTAATTTGGACTTTGGGAAAGGAAACACAAAATTAATTGGGATTGCTTTTTATTTGCCATTAATTAAAAGTACGTCGAAAATATATTAATGTTGATCTTCTAATGTCAGCTCACTTTGGCAGTCACTTGGTACTCTGTCCGTAAATAACTCTGGTATCTGCAATAAAACATTTTAAAATTGTCATAGCTGGCCTACAAACCAATAAAACCATTCCACATCCAGTAATTTTATTTATTTTATAATTGTAAAGATTATTTTAAATCCATGTATTGCCACTACTTAATATGGGATTTTGTTTTTAGGAAATGATTTCGATATTTTAAGAATTTTGTTTTTAAGCCAACTATTTTTACAACAGAACTAGGAATTGGTGAAATGAACCAACTTTACCGATTCTGTGCGGATGGCACCAAATAACTAAAACAAATAAATAAACATTACAAAGCGTAAACCCACCTATACATTTAATAAATACAAAGAATCAAGAGTACAAATGTGTAGCTGCTTCCTATTTTTTCCATAAAAGGCATTAAAAAAGGCAACACATTAATAAGTTTAGTAGGTAGACCTGTTCTCTAATGCGATTCATTTTTTAACGAGCTAACAAACTGGCATGCTTTAAAACCACCTGGTGTTAAAGGGTCACTGCTGCCCATAGTTACCCTCAACCTCGCGCAGGTTAAATGTCACGAGGTGACCCGTTAGACAAGAAGTTGCGTTGCTAGTGTTGCTACCCCTGAGGCTAGGGTTGCCACCCGTACTTTATAATAAAATATTTTATTTCAGGCAATTGTACTTTTTACTTCAACAAGAATAAATTACGCGAAAATACTTTACTTTTAGTATAAGGCCGTAGGTAGGCATTTCTCGTCGTAATGGTTCCCCACCTTTCTTCCTACAAGAAATATATGGGAGCTTGATGAGCTTTATTTTTTTTTACCGTCAACAACGATAAATCGAATATTTTCGGCGTTGTTAAATTTTGTTGACATTGTGGAATATGCTTTATTTTGATACAACGTATTTTTTTGTTACTAAAATAGCCAATGTACTTAAGAAAAAAGGTGGCAACCCTACCCAAGGCCTAAGATGAAACACCTCTTTATCTACATCTGCCTCATACTGCACCCTTCGTACCGAAACACAACATTGCTGCTGCTTGATGGTAGAAATAGGTGCAGCGGTGGTGTTTATGCGGACGAGCCAGGGACAGATCACAGACTACCACCTTCAGAAATCCAGATTAAATGGAACAAATTATATTCATTTCAGTTTATTTTCTACATACCTATTTATTTTCTACATACCTGAGGTGTATAAGCTTCTACTCTATCCAACAACGAATCCGAGTACCCAGGAGTATAATACCTGAAAGAGATATTGGTGCCATTTAAAAAAATTCAACGTTAAAAATAGCTCAAGCTCTTTAAAATAACATGACTAACAAAACGTAATGCAGTACCTTACAATTTCTTCTGGAAAGCAACTGTTTATTATGTTAATGTACTCTTTTAATGATGTGCCCGGAACTGTATCAATTTCCTGTACTCTTTTTAGAGCACCAGTAGTTACGAATAATCTTCTAGCTCTCGCGTCATTCGGTAATATCTGTAAGTTAAAAAAACTCAATTTTATTGGGACACTAACATTATAACAAATCTTAATTTGGCTGAACAATAATAACCATCATTGCATGTATAGACAGTAACTGGAATTACAAAAATAAACGTCAAAAAGAAAGATTCAAAATCAGTCACCAGATTCACCAGTCACTATTGACAGCGCGCACAGCAATGTGCATGTTGTTTTGTTTTGACTTTTGACTCAAAAGTCACTGTTCCACTGTTCTACAATTTATATTGTATTGTACTAAACACAAAAAATCAACGACAATTATTAATTTTATATCGTGATTTTATGTATGTAGAAGTGAAAAAAAATTATATTAGTTTGAGTAACCAAGCACAATGGCTGGTAGAGGCTGGGGTCGAGGCTCCAATTCATCGTTCACTCAAGAGCAGCTCCAAACTCTTGGCATTGGTCGCGGAGAAAACGTACAAATCCTAACTCCGCCACCACTATATCCTAAACTCGAGACAAAACCCCTGCCGTTAAATTGTGATGCAGCTACAGATTACTTGCTTATCGTCAAAGATCAATTTATAGAATACTTACACGAATCGCCTGCCTACGTAAAAGCTGATACACAAACGGATGGAATCGAACGATATTCTGATAAATATAAAATTGCGTTGAACGCTAAAAAAGATAGGGTACTGAATTGTGTGTGGGCTAACATGCCGGCAGAACTGAGACCGCAGGCTCGTAGGGTACCTGTAATTTCTCGAAAACGAAAACTTGACGATCCAGCGATAGTCCGACGCCTACAGACACTCGAAAAGAAAGAGACGCTTGATAGCTCTGGCCAAGATGTGGAAATTATTGAAGACGATGACACTGCAAAAAAAGCCGATGATAACGATGAAGACTTAGAAGATGAACAAGAACAGGATGAGGAAGTTGATGATGGAACTGACTATGCAAACAATTACTTTGACAATGGAGAAGATTATGATGAAGAAGATGATAACTTGGATGATGCATCAGTTTTCTAGTGTTTGAAGCTTGAGCTTAGTTGTATTTAAAGTGTAAATTTACACAAATTGTATTGTTATAAAATACATGAAGTTGTTACTCATGAAAAGCAACTTAGTTGTTTATTATATTGTCATTAGCTAAATAACTTACTTTGGCATATTGAGCTAATACATATTTCAAAATGCAAGCGGGTGCTGCATGCAACAAAGGTTCCAAAGCAGGCCGGTGTAAACAACATTGTAAGCACTGTTTCAGGGCACAAGATGCTCTGGCTCTGACTTCCCCAGATGACTTTGGATTCGTATATAGCTGTGAAAATTTCATTTTGCTACTAAATTAACCTTTAACTGTGCAAGTCACATTTATGGGAAAAATATTGTCATGCCCCTAGCATGCGAGTCACTTTAATGCAACAGAGAATATGCACAGTTCTAACTGCTTAGTGCTATAAAACAATTTTAAGTAATTGTACATTACATAATATCCATTTAATAATCGTTTTTGATGTACTATGCAGTTCATAAGGTGGAAATTGAACAAAAAAACTGCTATTCTCTGTCGCATCAAAACGACTCATGCCTGGGGGCACGGTAAGTGATATTTAGCAGAGTGGTTAAAAGTTTAAGAAATATTAAATACATCAATTATTTTGTGTGTGACAAAACTGAAGCATTGTGTGAACTTAAGTTTGTTGTACACTTTTCTCTTACTAATATAGTCAGAGAATAATATTAATTGAAATAATGATAATTACGAAATATTTTACCGTCATTAATTTATTTAATGGCAGTAACAAACTTGTGACTTATTAATCCTGTAAAACATATCTGTAAAAAAGTAACATTTAATTTAAGTGTGTACCTGTAGTAGTCTAGGAAAGGCGTTCCCAACAGCAATTGCAAGGCTGTGTTGTGGGGAATGTTTGGCAATGTGGCCAATTGTCCAAGCTGCTGCACACAACTCCGCTTCTTCAGCTTCATCGTTTTGCAATATATTCACCAATACAGGCACTGCCTACAATTTTATATTTTTAAACCAAGACATCTAAAAACTACTTTACAGTAATAGTAACCTAACAGTGATTTCAGAATTTCGCCACTTCTGAAATGTGGAGAAGAACAAAGAATATATAGGCCGCAAAAATGTTAATAATAAAAAGATCGCCACTATTCCAAAAAACACTGTTAATTGTAGTAAAAAGAAGGTTGCAGCCTTTCTTACAGAAGCACCCTTATAATCCCCGTTTCTTATTAACATACTATTCCTACAAATTTAAAATGTATTATGTTACTATAAAAGTTAATAAGAATTTATAAATTTGAAATTAAAAATTTAATATTGAAATTATACCTTTGTTAATATTACAATAATGAATTTTAGAAATGTTTTTATATTTATGTGATTTAAAATTTGTAGTTTTTTCTTTAGAACCATTTCATAGAAACCTTTGATTCCACAACAGCCATAGCAAGTTGGTCTGACTGTCCCGCGATGAAACCCAGTGCCATACAAGCTGGTACACGGGTGCCGCTAGTGCTCTCACCCAAGAGTTCGACAAGTGGACCACAACCACCAGTGTTCACCACTAATTGCGCCAACTGTACATATAAAGTCCATCCAATAATTATATCTCTCTTCGATTATGTTATGGGAATTTAAATATGTCTTGTTAGCAGGTCAGAATTTTGATACATTACCTAAGTGCAAATGCTTTACTTTTTTTAATAGTATTCTTTATGTCAAGACGGTACTAAATGGGCATGCATGCCATCAGGTGTTAAATAGGGACTGCCGCCCAGAGACACCCTCCCACAAACTCGCGTAGGACCTG
>DWEU01000029.1:0-11483 GCA_018247155.1 Charidia lucaria
ACCACTTGTCAACTAAACGATCCTTATTTAAACTAAATAATTTATATTTCACTACTCGCCGCAGTTCTGTTTAACCATAGTGACGAAACCATTTGAGACTCTACACGAAGTTCAAACTATAGTAAACGAAGATGTAGAAAATATTCAGAAAACAAAAGAACTTGAAAAGAGAGAAGTCCTAAAAGACACAACTATAAATACAGA
The DNA here is from genome assembly GCA_018247155.1 of Charidia lucaria. NCBI lineage: Eukaryota > Metazoa > Arthropoda > Insecta > Lepidoptera > Hesperiidae > Charidia > Charidia lucaria. The sequence continues at coordinate 205 of DWEU01000029.1, forward strand.
AGATGGTCAGAACTCAAATGGTTCGAATGCATCTAACACAATTTCTGAATCTTCTACTGACACATCAGTGGTGACTATTGTAGATAAGAACACTCATGAACTAGCAGGGAAACAAATAACCTCCAAATTTATTGACTCATCTGACACTCTGAACTCGACAAACGACTCTGTGACAATCCCAGAGGAATCACCTGAAAGTTCAATGTCGTGCGGTGCTTTTAACAAAGGCAAATATTTGAAGTTTGGTAACTCGAAGACCGACAAAGATCTAAAGAATAAAATATCCAAATCAAACTCGCAGAGGCTGTCTAAGAATTTAGCGGCGGAGATCACGGATTTCTTTAAAATGTCCGCTAACAAACTGAAACCGTCATGCTTGGAAAATGCCAGGGGAGGCAAGGGGAAGATGAAACGAGATTTATCCGAACCGAACTTCCAGAGCACGCAGCGATTGATACCACGCTCTCCCTATATTATACCCTCACCGTTCATCCAGAAATCACCAAAAACTCCCATAGTTAAGCCTCCATTCTATGCGTGGAATACAAATACCAAGAATGCTGCAGTATATTCTCAGAATATGCCATCATGTTCTGGCACAAGCACTTCTCAAGAGTGTGACACAAAGACATATAAAAATAGAGAGAACAGCACTCGCCAAATGCGTCTGTATCAAGCAAATGGCGCCAAATATGTATCTGGCACAAAAGAATCTTTTGACACTGTGAGTGATCCCACTCAATTGGTGTCGAAGCATCATCACTCCATCAAACACGCTTGCGGAACAGAGATAAAATCGGTCCTGAAGCCACGTGTGTGTTCGCCGAAGAAAAAAGTCACTATATCAAATCAGGTCACACTTATTAGGGGCAGTGATACACTTACCTCTTCGCACAGTCAGTTAAAAAAAGCAAAATCTGTTTCTAAACATCTACCGAAATTAAACATCCAACTACCCTCACCGAACATAACCTTGACTAAGGTAAAAACACAGCTACCCTGCGACTTTCCAATGAAGAAAAAGGACAGCAGGAAGTTGAGATCAACAGTGGCAAGTAAGAAAGTTACTGTGAAGTTTAACCAACCACTAAAAAAGCTGCCTGTAGATGTTAAGTATACAAAGTTCCATCCATCTTGGAAGAAAAAGTGGGTATCCACGTTGCAAGTTTTATTCGGGACCCAAGCTGATTCAGACTTCTATGTGAATGGTCTATCAGCTGCCTCATCTGCACAGAAGAAACTTAACACTTGGCCTCCGAGACACCATCGAGATCCATATGAAGAATGAAGGTTCATATGAAGAATGTGGTTTTATCTCACACAAACCTATTGCCCAGCAGATTTATCAATAAAAATGATAATTCATCATCATCATCATCATTGATAAATCTGCATAAGAAAAGGAACAAACGAATGAAACTTGGGTCTCATTAAGGCCTAAAATGGGAAAGTACAAATAATGTTACACTACTTTCATACAGGTAACATATTCCTATGTAATACAGATTTAATAAATGCAATGTGCCAATTTAATATTTATAAACAAAACATTATGGTCAGTATAAACATAATATACACACTTGGTACTCTCAAGACTTCATGGCAGGTTTTTAATAGGTCTAAAATTGTTACTTAAAAGTGAATCCTAGAAAAAACAAAACAAAAGATAACAAGATGTGGTTTATCTTATCAGACTTATAAGAGGCAGTAGGCGGGCATGCAGGTCATTTAAGGTTAAATGGTGACTACTGCTAGGGTTGCCACCCCCATACTTTATAAAAAAGTATTCCACTCTGTTTTAGGCAAGTGCACTTTATGCACTGCAAAAATGAAGTACATGAAAATACTTCATATTTTTCGACATCGATACACTGAATATCTGTGAATCTGTTAAATTTTGTTAACATTGTGGGAAATATTTTATTTTGATACTAAATACTTTTTTCTTACCTGTAATAGCTAATGTACTTTAATTTCAGAAAAAAGAGTGGTAACCCTAATTACCGCCCGTAGATACCTTCTGTTGTTGTGTAAACTGATATTGTGCTGTAAAGCAGCAGTTAGCACTAATTATTATTAGTGATAACATTTAACAGTAATTGCAATTACTAGTGACTGTTATTATTTACTTTTTAGGTTTAGGGTAAACACAACTCCAAAGAAGTAAATAATAACAGTCACTAACCCATACTAATAGAATGTTTTTTTTAGAATCTTGAGAACTCCATTGACAAGCAACCGATTTTCAAATATGAGTTGTGTTTTTTTTATTTTAGGTATGCCACTTCTCACATATACTTTTCCTGTAAGTGTCCTAAAATTCTATTTCTTCAGAGAAAACTATATGCAAATGTCGAGCAAATATGGGCCAAGATTTTATCTTATTGTGTGACAATACACTGAGACAACATGAGGACGATTTTCCGTGTTGCCGCTTTACAGCATGAATTTGCGGATAGGTGCTTAATTGCTTAATAAAATTAACATTCTTACAATTGATAATGGTCTTTATAGTCATACGACATAATGTACGTATTTTTGTCCACATAATATACTTTTATACGTTCATTCCTTTATATCTTTGATTACGTTTAGAAAAAATATACGCTCAGAGAAACAAGCATTTATATTGTAAATATAATAAATAAAGGGAAAAATTAGAAGCCTAAATATAACTGAATTGTTTAGCAATTGAATGTGAAATGAAATTGTAACGTAGAGAATTTATTATTATATATAAATATATGTATGAGATATATAAATGTGTAGACAAATTCTATGCTGTGTTATGTAATATTGATGAAAAACATAACATAGTGTTATTGTTTATGGTTTATGATGTCGGGGTTTTTAATATAATTACAGCTACCCTTATTTGCCCACCGCTAGAAAGTTCATTAATAAATATAATTATTTTGCCCTCTATGATAAAATCGAATTTCCAACGCTATTGATAGTCAAATAGCAAATGTCGATATTTTTAGTACTCAAAAACTTTTTTTCTCCGTTTTCCCACTCAGCAACCCAGTTTTTAAATTCTAATTTCTAAATGACCACTAATGAAAAATTACGGTGGTTTATGAAGTTGAACCTCTCTAATCCTAGAATATTTTTTTATCTGTATTACAAATTGCTTGAAAAAATTATCCTTAGATATTTGCATTAGGTTAGCTCATTCACAAGTGGCCAGTGTGACAATAGTTGATAATGAAACGTTAAAAAAATCGTCTGACCCTAATGGTATTATTACGTGTATATATTTTTTTATTGTTATCATGTACTATAAATAAACAAAAACCCATTGCCAGCATTTTACACACCTATGACAGATAATAAAGAATTTTTTTACGAATGTACATACTGTAGATTTGGATTTTTATACAATTTAACAATATGATAGTTATTTCAAGATTTCTCCCGCACTGGCCAATTGCTGGTGGACTTCATTAGCATCTTGAAACGTAAAGTCCCTGCTTGCGGGTACTTTCAGCAAGGTCATTAGTTTTAGTGTACCTTTTAAGCGAATAGACTTCACTATACTGTTTCCATTACACTACAAGATAGTGAATACAAGTGAATACTAAATACATAATATTTGATGAATTCAAATATTTATCAAATATATTGGTGTTAGCATGAACTTTGCATGTAAGGTATGTAATATAAATTAAAATTTTCGTACAATAATAATTACTTTATCGCACAAAAATTGCATATCTTATTAATAATAGTATTTTCAAATGCTGAATATACGGAGTATCTCTATATTTTTTATACATTAAACAAAATGTAATGACCCCGACGCATTGATATAAATCTATAATTAAAAATATGTGGTAGACAATTGCATAACCAAAATATATGTTTAAAGATCCTATAAAATACTCTGTATGTTAGATTTTGTGCGTTAAAAATATAATTATACAACATAAGGGTGTACCGTTAATGTATTGAATATTGAAAATCTATCGCTTGATAAGTGTTGCCATACACAATATATAATAATCGTGTAATTATAAGGTAGAAATTTTATATATGACATTAATGACAATATTATATAAAGTGTATTCGTTAATAATATCTAACAAGGACATTCCAATGGGATATTAATATCAATGAAACGATTGTATTGCAATTGCAGTGACAATTTAATATGCTTATAAAATAACATCACAAAATTTCATGAAGTCCAATTTTATTATGCTGTCCTACCAATTTTCATAAAGCTCTCCCTCCAAGTTATGCTTATTATAGTTTTATTATAGTTAAGTAAAGTTTTATTTGTTAGCAAACAAAAGGAATCATTACTTTTGTATTTTTGTCTGTTTTTATTCGGATATAAGTAAATATGAAGTCTGATCGTAATACATTTATTAACAATTATGCATTCTTTGTACATTTTATACTATATTGTCATTTTATTCCTATATATTATATATTTTTATAAACATTAAATACATTTTAATGGCAATAGTACAAATGCTCTTCCAATATGTTTCTGTAATTGTTCGTGACCGTTTAAAACGTAAGGCCTAACTTATTTTTATTTGTTTGAATTTGTCTCGTTTACCTTATAGGCTCTAATTAGTGGCCCAAAACTTGAGTATTCAAACTGTTTAAATTTTTTTTGTGGTTTAAGTTTTTCAGTCATTTTTGCATTGTTTGATTTTCCGTTTTTGCGATATCACATTACATACTGTAATGATTATGTTTCAATTTATACTTCATGTAAATTTCGTGATTCCTATTATGCTTTTCAATACAGACATGACTTATAACTTTAAACAGTTTGTCCACAGTTTCTTTCGTTATTTTGATATCTGGATGCCGATAGAAAATAAGATGATTTTTTTTGTGTTTTAACTGTCGTGTCTGTGTTTGAAAGATCTCAACAACAAATAAAATTATCGTATACCTACAATAATTCCTATACGTATTTATAAATAATTAGAATAATGAAACAATATGGATTCCTGCTAGTGATGCCATAATGATGTATGAGAATTTAAGTAATATAATGTTTTATATGTAATAGAGTTCACATTGCTACAGTGTAGAATTGAATTTATTTAACTTTGTTTCAAATATAGTCTGTCTGATTTAGCCTATCCACACTAACGGACATAAACTTTGTTCTTTGTTTTCGCAGTTTTTATTTGAGGCAGGCATACACTCTAGTTCCAAATTTTATTTTTGAGGAGCTTATACTGAAAAATATAGTGCCATTTTAAAAACCCCTAATTTACATTACTCCATTCACATTGGAGTATAATTTTGTATATTGTATATAAAATATACATTATATTATGATTATTCTTATTATTATTTTGTACTGCACGTTGCAATGTGGACGTTATGTTAAATTGTGTCTATACCCAATGTAGAATAAAATAGGTGTTTGATGTAGTGAATGTTAATTTTATAGATGGAATATTTGTTGAGAATGTTGTGTTTGAGCGTACAGAGTAAAACGGAGTGACACGCCATTTTAGTATTTCTCCCGTAACTAGATAAATGTCACATCATTGTTTAAAAAAGCAATAGTAATTAATACGCTTTATGTTAGTGTGTACAGATGATATAAAAGAATATTATTGCAGAAAACAGATTAATTATTTTAATAATTATATGTGTATTGTAAGGAAAATGAATTTATATTGACGTTGGCGCGTAGACTTTAGTGAAGTTCGATAATGATTGGGCGGGATGAACACATTACATTATATGTATAAAAATAATATGTATTGTTGCCAGCTAATATAGTTAGCTGAACGGTGACTAGATTACATGTATATTGTAAATATTTTGATGTAATTTGACTGTAATCGTTGGGAAATTAAATTTTTGCTTCAACTGAGTTGCGTGTTCCAGTCAAAGTATATCGCAAATGACTTAATGTTGCCAGAATAAAAATGACTGCATTTTGGACCTGTAATTTCTTTTTTTACTGTTTTAATTTTAATTGAGTTTCTTATATTTAAGTTTTAATGTTAATTATTTAGCCATCACATCCAGTATGCAGTCAGTTTTATTTATAGAATCGTTTAAAAACGGACCTGTATAAATAATAGTAATAATAGTTGTAAATATGCATCATTATATACAAAGTTATAAACCTGAAGTTTTATTTAGTACTAGTTCCTGCGACTTCGTCCGCGTAGAATTTTAAAAGTTAATGTACAATAGCCTAAGTTCCTTTGCCTATTACATCAACTATCTGTCGCTGAAAGCCCCGTCAAAATTGGTCTAACCGGTTCAGAGATTCGCCGAAACAGACAGACAAACAGAAAGAAATGAAAAAGTAACCTAAGTTACTCCCTATTACATCAGATATCTGCCAGTGACAGTCCCGTCAAAATCGGTCCAGCCGTTCTAAAGATTATCTAGAACAGACAAAAATAAAAACATTTTAGTAATGTATCGTGTATATCCGTGGTGTTCACATACATTGCATTAAAAAGCGGTTAATTTAATACTACAAACAGACCAATTTTATTAATTATTTAGTAGAAAAAAACTAAGACACCAAAAAGTTCACAATGCTACCCTAAAATTTCGTTTAATAAACTATAAAATAATGTCTGCTGCTAGTCGGTTGCTAAACGGTTCATTACAATTAATCACCCGCTAAAACAAAAACAAGTAGGCCTAATTTCAAATTCAATCAATAATATAAATTATTCATATGTTACAACCATGGTTGACTGGCTCTTTGAGTTATAAACTCTTTTTCGTGACACAAAATCGTGTAATACCCCCGTCTGTAAAGAAGTTTCACTTCAATAATATAAAAAAATTCAAATAGGTCCTTCGCCCTTGCGTAACAAAACGGGCACCTGTTTCTCCCCTTAGTATAGCAAACGATGGCTTCTCGATTCGCATTTCTGGTTTAAAAACTGTAGAAGAGAGTACATTCGTGCTATTATAAATTGTAATATGAAAAAAAACATTTGCCACTAACTCTGTATGACTCTTCTATTTTTTTATATTAATAATTACCATCGGTATTTGTATTAAGCCGCTAAACGGTAGGCAAATAAAACATATTAAATAATAATTGCATTTATTGACTAACACTGTTAAGTCCCTATTAGTAACATACAAGGATCAATATAATCTGATGGAAATAAATAAAAGTAAATTGGTTTATATTCATACATTTAGCGGACGAAGAGTCACTTCGTAAAATATAGTCATTTGAAAAGAATAACTGTTTTTAGAAGCACCTTGCTACTGGCTCCACGGAAGACAGAGACCTGCCTCCTTTTATTCATTATCCATATTCTGTGATTACTTTAAATCGTTATTCAAATCAAAATTCAAATATGTGTTTAAGGAATCTCATTGATAAGCATCTCAATTTATCTTCACATCCTTTTTATGTCATGGACGTAGCAAACGGGCATGTAGGCCATCTGGTGTTAAATGGTTATTGCCGTACATAGACACACACCATCAATCAATGTCTCACTCGAGGCAGCGGGAGGGTGCGTTGCTACTTCTGAGGCCTAAGAAGAACACCTCTTTGTCCACGTTTGCCGCAAAGTAGGACCTGTCCATGTGAGACTGTAGGAAGGTGCGTCGTGTGGTCGCTACTCCTGAGGCTTAATATAAAATGGCTCTTTGTCCCGTTAACCGCATACTGCATCCTTCGACAAGACACACAGCATTGCTGCTGTTGCTTCAAGGAAGAAATAGTGGTATTTAAGCCTAGGATAGATCACAGCCTCTACCACCTTAAATGTGTAAATATTACCTCTCTATCCTGTAGCTTCTGTTAACCTTTTCTTCGAATCGAAATACAAACATAATTATTAATTATGTTTCTGCAGGCGCGCCCAGAAGTCAGAAGCTCAAGATAGCACCACATCAATTTTTCTTTTCTATAGCCAGTGTCTTCTTTAATCTATGGTTACGTCAACTAGAATAACTGTCACGTGTAATGTCAAACAAAACTCATGCTGTTTTCATGTTCGTAAGTAAACTGTGAAAGTGAGGCACATAAAATAATACAAGAAACACGATGAAAGTCCCACAGAAATGTAAAACAAAAAAGAAACCTATTGATAAAAGTAAAAAGGAACAGGTGCTGGTTGTTGCGCAGGAATTTAAATTTGCCAGGTTGCTGTCTGGAAACGAGAAAAGAACTCGAGATAAAGTACTAAAAGCACTTAAGAAATGGCTCCAGAGTTGCTTTGATAAAGGATACGGTAAATATCATTTGAACATATGATTATAGATCTATTATATACTTGAAATTATTAACATATCATAACACAATATTTGTAGGTTACAAATGACATGCCCTTGTGGACTTGTGTCGTGTTTATATATTTATTTTATATCAAATAGAGTAAAGCACCCTTAACTGACGGAAATGCATGAGGAGATGTATGAATGTGAAAGAAGCGAAAGAAGTATGTCAGGATTGTAACAAGTGGCAATCTGTGATCACTGCCTACCCCCATGGGATACAGGCGTTAGTATATATACGTAGGTATGTATCATATAGAGTACTAGCAATCTACAGGCTAAACAAGCAGATATGTTGGCACATCTTTGTTACATCTAAAGCATTTGACCATTAATAATTGAATCACCACTCATCCAATTTTAAAAAGATATTTGAAGTCAAGCAGTAGAGGAATAAGTTGTTGCCTAAACATAAATGTTTAAATATAACTAATATTAATATATATAAGTTACGTGTCACATTTGTCTGAAATTGGCTCCTAAACTGCCAAATAAATTTTAAACTAATTTGCAAGCAGTGTACAGCTTAACCCAACTTGAAAGATAGGATAGCTTATATCTTAATTTATATTCGCAAAAAAATATGGTGTTAAATGATCCCGAACGCTCATAGACCCTGTCATCCTTAGGCACGTGATATTTAATGTGGCGAAGCTTTTTTAAGCAAAGCAAAGTCTGCGTTAGTTCCTCTAGTATTTATCATGAATCTCTTTGACATTAACTTGAATGTATGGCGTGTTATAGCCTAAATTTTCTACAATACTGAAAAAAATTAGATTATTTGCACACCTAAACATAGTACACATACTATATTCTTGCAAAATAAATTATTACCATAATTGTAAAATTATACCTTTTTATACTTTACTAGTGTATATTGATTTTAGAATTTAAAGAAGATGACTTCATCAGGGTATGGAAAGGTTTGTTTTATGCTGTGTGGATGTCTGATAAACCTTTGGTTCAAGTAAGTATGAAAAGTTTGTTTCATTGATTTTTTTTCATTTTTAATTTTATTGGATTTGGCAGATATAACTTTGGAATTGGTTGTATTGCCTTACAAAGTATAGCACACTATAAATTATTGAAAACTTAAAAGAGTTAAAGTGACAAGTTCTTAAAAACACTTTTGGGAGAAATTTTTGTGACTATCACCATTATAAGTGAAGTGGATTGTTGTCTGAAATATTTTATCTGGTTTTTAACTGTAATCCAATGGTGGATTTACAATGAATGAACTAATTTTGCTTGTCTAAAGGCTTCCTTGGCACTGATTGAGTTATAATAATGTGGTAAGAAAGCACATACAATAAAAAATGTGTTATTCTTATTTTGATCCTCATCCCATAAGTTCAGTCCTGCATCAGACTGGGTAAAGGTTTTTATGGATGGTAGTACTACTAAACAGGTGGAGTGACAGTGAGCTCTATTTAAAAATAAAAATATATGAAAAATTATAGACTTGTACCATTTTATACCGGTAACATAATATCTATGTCATATTTATTGGTTTTTTAAACAACTTTTTTAGGAAGAATTATGTGAGAGCATAGCAGAAATATTAGATATTTTCCCTACAGACCAATTTAAACATGCAGTGTTGATGACCAAGGCAGGATTTAAAGTGCTCGCCACTGAGTGGTATGGCATTGACCAGCACAGAATGGACAAATTTCTTATGGTTAGTACTTAGCATACATTTGAGTAAAACAATATTTAATTTTGTGTAAATAAAGATTATATGGATAGGTGGTTGAAATATATTTTCAACAACATTGCATAAAATGTAATTTATTTATTATTATCAATATTCTTAACTTAGTAATTTCCTTTTACTTTTTTTTATTTGAGAGACTGACAAAAAGGTAGGTAGGCCACCTGATGGTAAGTAGAAGTATCAATGAGTTGAATGGTGCATAATATATCTATTGTCACTTGACACCAGATGGCATGTATGTTTCCCTACAAAAATTACCTCAATTATTTTCTTTATTAAACTACCCATTTTCAAAGTCTTGTCTTTTGGCTACAGTTAGTGCGTCGCTACCTCAGAGGGAGTCTACGATGTCTATTGTGCTGTCAGTGGAACATACAGGATTGTCAGATGTATGCTAAGATGCTGATGGGCAGTGATGGTAAGTAGAAGTTTGTGGACCTTGTAATTTTAATTTATAAGCCTATTTAGTATGTGCTAACTAGACAATTTGGGAGTTTAATCCTTATGTATTGAATCTTTTTCTTCTCTCTAAATCTATCTAAAGTAGACAATTTTTTACAGGTATCCTGAGTACAGAAACTCCTCAATATGCGAGGAATGCTTTGTCAATGATACTCCACTTCATTGACTGCTTCTTGGAGGAATTGGCCAAGGTATGCTGTAAAATATACATATAATAATATATGTACATGAAATATGAAATGGTAGGTAAGCTGGTTTCATAGTAGAAGTGTAACAAATATATTCATATTAGGCATACGTAGGTCCACACTGAAAATCAATAGCCGTGGTATCCCACGGCGCAGGCTGAGTGTGGACCTTTTCCATCACAGCACACTTGTTTGCTTTTTCATTTATTACTTGTTTTTTTTATGTGTGTTTTTTTCTTGATGGAATAAATATATCTTTATCTTTATTATAGTACAAGCCATATTAATTAATTTTAGGATACGCGAATATCGCGTATTAGGTTACCCGATATTAGTCAAATATTCACTATTCAGCTGCACCGTTCAAACGAAAGGAGTAATTTCATATTACGCTACGTAGTGTGTGTGTGTGTTGAGAAGACGTCGTACTTTGTATGAGACTGCATAAGAGGTTGCTGCTATGTGTATTTATTTCTTTACGTATTATAGATTTTTATTTTTGCCTAAAATATTATATTTTATGTATAACTAATCACCTATCACCTTAAGGTGATAGAGTCAGTCACAGGCTCGCCAGCGTAGTTACCACCGCTGCACCTATTTCTGTCGTGAAGTAGCAGCAATGTTGCGTTTCGGTCCGAAGGGTGCGGATGCGGTAT
>DWEU01000030.1:0-11464 GCA_018247155.1 Charidia lucaria
AATAAAAATTTTTAAATCCTTAAAATTTCTTCGCTTACTATTTACCGTGGTTCAGAACTAGGAACAACACCATCTATTGTACAAACATGGAAACTTATTGACTAACGATTATACAAATTTTTTATTGGTAGGGATGGTTCTTGAATATTACGGAGGATAACTTTTCCATTAGCACAGCACAAGCCGTTCGGTTCATCAATCCACTTTTTAGCACAGAAATTTTACAATACATACGATACAAATTTACTTGTACAAAATTGATGTGTTCACAAAAAAAATCTTGAAAATTTCTTGTTTACAAAAAAAAGCTCGCAGCCCTAACATAACTGTTGGTAATTCTATGAACCATGATAAATTATCTTTTAACTTACGCTACGCTTACTTTAATATTAAGGCTGTTTTTAAAAACCTATGCTATCTTACGATTTTGCCAATACACTGAGGGTGGTATGGGGTTGTCCGAGTTTTGTGTATGCCTAATAATTTCACTAAATCCCTAAATAATTCGCTTTCAAACTTGCTAGCTTGGTCTGTAGTGATTTTATTTGGACAACTGAACCTACATATCCAACCCTCGTAAACAGCTTTCGCAAATGTCTCTGCCGTTAAATCTGATACTGGATACTGGCCATCCTGTACGCCGATCTATCATAGTCACGCAATACCGATAGACCTATGCTGACCTATTTTACTTTTTTGACAATTAATGCATGTCTTTACCCATAAACCCATCAAATCAAAGCGCGCGTCGGTCTTATCCCTGGATGAGCCAGATTGTGAAAACTATCAAATATTGTTTTTCGAAATTTTATTGGTATATACGGTCTAATATTTTCTGTAGAAGTTTCGCAATAAATTATATCATTTAAATTATTAATATTCACACGCTTCAATTGTACACTGCCAGGCAAGCTTGCGCTCATTAAAGCTCAGCATCGCCCGCCTGCGCTTGTGGAATTTCTTGGTATTGTAACAAGGCCGGACATGTTATTGTTTCTATTTTCGATAATGCGTCAGCCACTAGGTTCTTGGTCCCATTCACATATCTAATATCGCTTGTAAATTCACTGTAGTAACTGACGTGCCCGCCTAGGTAATTCTTTGTTCGAGTCTAATTTTGTTAATGTGTATGTAAGAAGTTTGTTCCGTATACACTGTAAAAATTCTTCCTTCTATAATATCTCTAAAATAAACTATCCCTTAATAAATCGCCAAAAGTTCCTTATCATATGTACAGAAATAACCGAGAGGTCTCCAAGTGTTGTTTTCTTTCTGATAAAACACAGCGCTTTACCTAAATTCTAAATTCATTAATGACAGTTTAAAAGCAAATCATATTAATAAGATAATAATATTATATACACTATTGGAACATTCCACGAATGATAATGTTTTCTGCAGTAGTAAAGATGTTCTACATTTCTATGAGATTTAACTATTTTAAAATGGCAACCATCTACACATCCAACAAATTGAAAGAGAAAACAAAACTGTAAAAAGAAATTCATTGCCACATATAACACATTGACCAAAGTTTACTTAGGCTAAAGTAACAAGTACTAACTTTTGTTGTATAAGCTGTCTGTTACTTGGTGAATTAGGAAATTTGATAAATTCCTTAAGCATATTGGGATGATTCAGGGCGTCTGTGACTTCCTGTACGTTATTACTTACAGTTAATTTGCTATACCAACCACTTTTTGATAGTCGCCATTTGCATAAAGTATTACAATGCACTTAAAACCTAAAAATATAGAAAGATTTAGGTACATAGTAAGTACAACAATGAACTAATTTTAAAAAACAAAACAATGAAAGAACACAGAATACATTAAAAAAGTGGAATGTAAATGTGGTTATAAAGTACCTATATTAATGATTAAACTTGCCTTAGTCTCCAGAGACTAGCTTTCTTTTTAAAGAAAAGCTTTCTTTGTTAACCGATACCGCTGAACAAAATGTGTATCCAAAATTCGCTCCATTATTGATATATTTCGTCGTCTCCTTAAATCATTACGTTCCACATAATGTCTATTCGCTTACTCATACTACCTCATACTACATACTACCTTATACTACCAAAATATTGCTGCCCGTGTTTTCGCCAGAGGCGCTGATAGGAGATGTAGGTATGGAGATGGCTGCGTACATTACGAGAGGCGGATTTTCGATTGAAACTCGTACTAGCGGTACTGGTAAACTGCTAAAAATTCTAAATAAATAAAATCTATATGCTTTTCATAAATGAAAATGCATAGGTCATTATATCCCTTGGCTACTGACTTACTATATTTACAGGCGTATTTAGAAGTTCGCCGATTTTATATACATGTTGAATGTACAAATATCCTATACTAGTATTATATTATTTTACATTATTTACAAATTAAAGCGAACGGGGTCCATACTATCACTAAGGAAAATCAGTTGACTGACCGTTCCTGATGTTAGTCCAGTACGACGGCCAGTAATTATTTGTCCCGTTTTGCTGAACACTCGCTCACACTTATTTACTTATTTTATTACTTTACAACTTAGATTCGTATTCCTATTTCGGTTGGGCTTAGCTCACAGACGTCTTCTTCATTATCTACCTCTTCTGCGGCTCTTGAAGTAACAAGTACTTCTTGTTTATAGTTCAGTTCACTTTTCATTTGCCAATCTGAGCCAAAATGTTTTTTTAATAAAGTTTCAACATCTACAAGTTTAGCCTGATTAATCTTTACCTTATTTTTGGACATAGGTGCAACATTTCTAAATGTTTGCCCTTTTTTCACGACTGATTTGTAATTTGACTGTGATTCGGAAAGGTAGTTTATTTTGCCTTTTTTGTAATTTTATTATTAGAATTACTTTTTATAATCGCTTGATTGTTGCAAAAGGTAAATACCAGCTTCCAAGAAGCTTCATAACTGAGTTTAACGCAGACTTTTAGTCCAAGTCAATATCAAAATAAATTGTGCCAAAATTATCATGTGTCCGATATCACATATTCCGATGGACTCGTAATGGCTTCTTTTTTAAGTGCCTTTTCAATATTTCCGAAAACTCTGTCGGCGGGAAGAAACGAGTGTCCTAGCCCTGGAAAAACTAATTCAATGTGATTCGGTGTGCTAGAGCGTTAAATAACCAGGTTGCGCACATTCCCATCAATATTGAATTTTAATTTTACGCTCCGCAACTGTCTGCTACGAGACGTATAGTATGAATTCCAGTCAAGTCTAAACGTTTGAGCTTATAGACAGCATATTTCGTTTGCCCCTTATCGGAATACATCTTCAGTCCATTAGTACAATGAAACAATGACTTTGTTTAACTTTTTTTTATTTCAAGAAGGTAACAAACGGATATGCAGGCCATCTGGTGTTAAATGGACACTACCGCCCATAGACACCCTCTAACAGACTCGCGTAGGACCTGCCAATGTGGTCATTTTTGGTCATTATTATTTATTCGAGGTGGTGTACTGTGCTCTATTGGAGAAGCAGATGAAAATACTCGAAGAGTGGCGGGAGATAATGGTAAGACGTTTTCGGCATTGATCAGATTTTGCAAAAGCTGAATGTTTCCGATGGGTTTGGATTCATCACAGTTGTTTAAATTAACTTTCACTGATGTCGTATCTCTGTCAAGATAGAAGAAGCAAAGGCAGTTTCAGATATTGCTTCAGCGTTTAATGGATAAAGTCCAGTAAAATTAAGTTAAATCGAGTTTTAGTGATGTCTTTGGCACGTGTTTGGTACATATATTGCAGAACTTCTTGATCCCAATACGATTCAAATGGTTTGTACCATGCTTTGTCAAGAGGCTGTAATTCGTGTGTCGTATGCGACTTCGGCAATGCGAAAATCTAAATGACATTTGGCACCGTCAAAAATAAGGAGGCTTTTTCTAGGTATTTTATATTTAGCTAAATGTCCAATAAAAATAATAAAAAGTTCCGTTGTCATACTTCCTTTTGGTGTCATGTGGACAATTGATCCTGCAGGTAAATTGGCGTCATATTCCGGCTTCTTCCGTTTACCCTTGAAAAGAATCATGGGTGGTATCGGATACCCTATAGCGTTAACACATCCAACAACAGTGACGTTCCCTCCATGCTCAGACCCTATCATGTGCACTCTTTTAACTCCCTTCTGAGCAATCACGGTTTATTGGTGATGTAGTGTAAGTCGACAGCCCTTCTCATCCATATAATCTTTTCAGGATGGTAATGAAGATTTAATTCGACATAAAGCTTTATAGAAATGATGAGTGACAATGGTTTTGTTTAATTTCTAGGCTCGAGCTGGATTTCAAAATTGCACTTTCGTTTTGCTAAGTTTGGATTTCTTTGTAAAAATAATCTAAATCAGCCTTTTCCTGCAAGTCCTGTTCCTTTGTTAAAATTGTTGGCAATATTATATTTTCACCAAAAGCAAATGCTTGAATGCGAATCATTTTTGGCATCAGAGATATTCTTACTTGAGAAAATTTTATTATACGGCTGACGAAATCTTTTTCTTGCTCTTTCGTAAATATAGCATTTCTCCCTAAACTCTTATGTAAAATACCACTTTTAGATGATTTCTAATGGTTCTTCTCGGAATGCCATATTGCGCTGAAGCTTTGTAAGTCGACAATCGCCCATAGCGGACATCATTAATTGCCACTCTTAAGCTTTCTTCGGACCACGTAGCTTGTTTTAGTCTTGGAGAAGACATACTAAGATGATTGTTCTGTAAACAAACATAATAAAGTTAAAATTCACCACAATTAAGGCCTAGGGCCGGCAATAAGGCCTATTGTAAAAGTAGGCTTTATTTAATACATCACGTTTCATAAATGTTATAAGCAGTGTTTAATACGCATATTCTAGAAATTACAGTTCAAAGTTATAGTTACCTTTTTGATGAGTTATATTGTGATCCGTATACATTAGTTGAAACAAAACTTTAAAGAATAACGTTAAAAATTCAATAGAAATTACGAAAACTTAATAACGTGCTATGAAAACGCCCTTCATTCGCAAACGACCGGCCACTACTAACGCTGTGAGCGCGAGCGGGCCGCTCGCGTA
This sequence comes from Charidia lucaria, assembly GCA_018247155.1. Classification (NCBI taxonomy): domain Eukaryota; kingdom Metazoa; phylum Arthropoda; class Insecta; order Lepidoptera; family Hesperiidae; genus Charidia; species Charidia lucaria. The sequence goes on from DWEU01000030.1 coordinate 5,060, forward strand.
CTATGTACTGAGTCGTAAAGCTGTCGTCTATGTGTGTGTAAAGTATTTTTGATGTAAATATATTTTAACCTGTCAAATGTCGGAACTAATTAAAGGACGTTTCCGTGCACGCCGCAATTTTTCACTTGCGAATGGCCGCCCGCAACTGTATAGTTTATTGTCAAATATTTCGAAATGTAGACCCAAAGTTATATATTTAAATCTTTTCTGTATAGAATACTAATTTAAGATTCATAAAATATATATTTGATTTCGTAAATACTTTATTTTAATTTGATACAGTCTATTTTAATGAATGATTCGTACCAAATGCTACTATACCTCAGAAAATAGTGCTGTATAATAAACTAACACTTATTTTACATTTTTTGTTGTATTTTTTATATTTTTAAGTAAATGTTCTAACCAATCATACATTATAAACAGAAAGATTCTTGAAAAATGTAGGGATATACACATTTGAAAATCATGAATTGTTTTGCGTGGATTCGCGCTCCGGCCAATTACGTTGGCTGCAGACGGGGGATGCAGAATACAAAAGACGTTTTACTTTTACAGTAAGTTTTAATCTAATTATAATTACAATTACGACTACAGAGTTCGAAGTATGAACAAAGAAGTGAATAAAATTCCTAATTCTTACAATATTTCCACAATCAAGCCCATTCGTGAGAATGGTATCAAGTCGCAGTTTCTGCTGCGTCGACGTGCTATCGCTCATTGACGATAGTGCGCGATGAAAGAGAAGCGAAAGCGTCGCACGATACTATACGGTTGGGCTGCATACGTAACATCTCCCTCCTAAAGATCGGCAATTATTGGCGGGCTGTGGTCGACATAGTTGCTGATAGAGCTTCGTGGTCAACTTTTATAAATCTTTGGTCAACCTTTTCTTCTGGACATTTTCCTGGAATTTTAGTGGAAACTTGTTTCTTTCGGATGGTTCGACGAAATAGCAGCACAATTCCCAGTAAAGATGCAGCAACTACAATTCCATATAGAGGGATTGTAGTGTGGTAGACACTCAAGTCGGCAACTGGCTCGAGTTTCATTGCGGATTGCAGCGATATCTTGGTGTTCACATCATGAAGATTTTCAAGATTATTTGAATTAAGTCTAATAGAAGCTGTGTTTTTCGTAGGCTGCTCCAGAAAATCCGGTAAGTCGTTGATCTTTATAGCTCGCCCTTTTACGTGGTCGTGACTGTTCATAATGGTGAATCCCGGTACGGATAAATAGCAGTTATAAGGGATTGTTGCAAGGAAACTTCCTTGTAGGATCTGATATTGTTCTTGTCCACAAGATGTCTTTACTTTAGTCGGTTGAGGAAAACTCATAGTGTAATGTCTGTCGTCAAGTTGTTCAAGACCTTCATGTGTTAAGATGACTGAAGTGAGATTGCATGTCGTATGTAGTTCTTGCTTAGTGATCAACTGATGCACGCAGTCTGGATCATGTAGAGTTCGATGTACCTTATCCTCACAGAGATACCATGAATTTGTCTTCGGACATTCTGTCTCAATGTACATAGAATCGGTACTATGAATGGCTATGAAAGGAAGGGTAAGTATAAGGGCTAAGTTTTGCTTATTAGGGATAATGGCTAATTTGTAAAAATCATATGTTATAGGTGAGGCAAGAGGGATTTTAAATACAATAACTATTTTATAACTATAGTAAAAGTAACCTAGTTTCATGGTGTCGTAATATTCCCTAATTTCCATGTCAAGTATTTCTTCCCTGAAGTAAACTTTTCTTAACCTATCTAACATTTTTCTTAATGAATGTAGACTTATAATAGAATGAGGAGTGCTGGATGCACGAATAAATGCAAGATTTATCTCTAACTGATTTATTTCTTCATAAATACTTTCTACACTATCACTTAACATTAAAATGTACTGCTCTAGACGCGAATACTTTCCTACGTTTATATTTTCCTCGCTTACTATCAGATTAATAGCTTCGATAATTTTTTTCTGATTTTCGACTACACTGTCCAGTAAATTAGAATGACGTAACATCCATTCTTTAGTCAAAGTCATATGAGTGTTAAATTCCGATTCTATTTTATTTTGATTATTCTGTAGAGTATTAATAGCCTGATTATATTTTAAAGCATCTGTGTAATCCAAATTTCCTGAGATACTTTTAATTATAGAACCTAATCCGTTAATGAGACCCCTCTTATTTCGAATTGGTTCAAAGCTTTCTAATTTATTCGATATTTTTTGTATTTTTGTATTCAAAAACGATATATGGGGATCAAAAAATGATAAGGTTTTATTATCTAATTGGTTTTTAAGATTTAACACCTTCACATGAAAAGATTTTATTTGTTCGTGAATATCTGCGAGATCAACGTCTTGCAAAAAAGAATGATAGTGGGATATTACTTTAGCTGGTCCTAATTTGAAGGGAAGTAAGCCTGGTCCATCTTTCAATGGGTCAATCATTATTTCTTGTCCTTGAATCAGATGAAGTACTTGGAAGATTAATACTGGTATCCTGTAACAATACGCTTTCTTTAGGAACTCGTTTCAGGCGAGACTTTGCAACTGGACCCCTATTTTTCTTTGTGTAAATATGAATGGGAAGATCTGCCAATACATTATCAGCCATAAAACGTGGTGCTAATTTTTGACGACTAGCCATGGGATTTCTTATAAAAATTTGCTGATCAGTGGAAAATTGTTGTTCAGGTTCACGTTTTCTATTCCTACTTTCAGTAAGATTTGTGCGTTTACTAAGAGAAGATTTATTAATTAAGTCAAATACTAAGGCCATACGTTTTTTGTGTTCTTGTGAGTACTGTTGCGCTAAATGTTGTGTCATATCAATGGCTATTGGATCTCGAGGGTCAAAGTGTCCCGTAATTAACTCTAATGGTCGACATTTCGTAAAACTATGAATAGAACTGTTATATCCTAATATAGCATAAGGCAAGAGGTTTTTGACACATTCCGTGGGATGTTCCAATTTTAATATTCTCAAATGTTCCAATATAGTAGAGTGGAATCGTTCAATTATTCCATTTTCGTTGGGTGCATGAGCTAGAATTTTGTGGTGTTGTATTTTATGTATTCTAATAAATTCTGAAAAAACTTGATTGACAAATTCTGGTCCCAGGTCTGTAATAATAGTCAAAGGTACGCCATGATGAGTGAAAAACTGAAGTAGAGCTTGAACCACACTTAATGCTGTTCCATCTCTTAATAAATATGCTTGAGCATATTTGGAGAACGCATCCACTGCGGTTAGATATTTTTCGTTTTGTGCAGTAAAAAGGTCTACATGAATAATTTCAAATGGTTTTGTTGTTGGTGGAACAACACGAAACCTTTGTTTAATGGGATTCCGATCATATTTGGCCTGTCCACAGATACTACATTCACGGATAAACTTTGAAATCTCATCTTTCATTTTAGGCCAGAAATATCTTTTAGATAATGCTAAATAAGTTTCGTTAACTCCACGGTGTTTTGTTTTACCACAGTGATAGTTTCTAATAGTTACCTGTTGTTGCAGATAATATTTCACATTTTCTACTTCCGTTTTTGTGAACACTAAATTCATGGCAGAACTTTTAAAATGCCTCTGTATTATGGGGATAATTTTATACATAGCTGCAGGTGGATGAACGAATAGGCCTGTTTGAACTTTTGGATTAACATGATCTTTAATGGCATTGACTACATCATTTTCGAGAGAGGACTCTGATAAATGAATAAGAATTCTCTCGTGAGTTTCAAAAGGTTTTGTAATAGTTGGATTTTTATTATTAATGTTATCTATAATAAAACTAATCTGGTTAGCAAAACGATTAATTGGAGTATCTGTAATAGGAATCTCCAAAATAGGATTTTCTTGACTAGTATGAATTGTGCTAATGGAACTAGCTGTAAGAGTAGAACTGTCAGCTGTAAGAGTAGAACTAGAGTCAGCGGTAAGTGTAGTACTAGAGTTAGTTGAAGGAGTAGCTGAATGAGATTGATGTGTTACAGATGGGTTTACTGCAAGGGAACTTATATCATCATTATTATTTGAACTCGTAAAAGAGCGTCAGCGTTTGTATTCGATTTTCCAGGTTTGTAAAGTACGGTGAAGTTATATTCACTGAGCTTCAGCCGCCACCGGGTCAATCTGGAATTAGGCTCTTTTATATTCATGACCCACTGTAAAGGTTTATGATCTGTAATAATTTTGAAATTACGGCCGAACAAGTAGGGACTAATAGGTTAATTTCGCTCGTATTCAAAGTTCGTGAGGCGTATGCAATAGGTTTATCAGATCCAATAGGCCCTTGAGATAAAATGGCACCTATAGCTAAATTTGAAGCATCAGTAGTTAAAACAAAATCTCTTAAAAAGTCTGGAAATTGTAATATCGGATCATTCACTAGCAATTTTTTACAATTTTCGAAACAGTTAACGTAATTTAGATCGTCTAATTTAATTTTACATCCCTTTTTTAGACACTGCGTCATGGGTTTTGTAACACGAGCAAAATCGGGAATGAATTTTCTATAGTAGCCTAGTAATCCCAAGAAACGTTTTATCTCTGTTGGAGTTTTGGGCATTGGAAATTTCTGAATGGCGGCTATCTTATCCGGGTTTGGTCTAATACCGTCTTTACTTACAACATGTCCTAAGTAAACCGTTTCTAATTTCATGAACTCTGACTTGTCGAGTTGTATTTTTAAGTTAGAAACTCTTAATCTTTCAAAAACTTTTCCGAGATTTACTATGTGTTCCTGTAAGGAAACGCTAAATATGATTATATCATCAAGATACACCAGACAAATTTTATTTTTAAGGTCCTTAAGCACATCGTCCATTACTCTTTGAAACGTGGATGGCGCGTTTTTAAGCCCCATTGGCATTCGCAAGAACTCGAAGTGTCCGTGCTCTACATTAAACGCGGTCTTATGAATATCCTCCGGATTCATTTCAATTTGGTAAAACCCACTAGCCAGATCTAAAGTCGTAAAGTAATTACATTTACCGAGTTTATCTAGAACGTCTGCGATATTAGGTATTGGATATTTGTCATTGATTGTCTTTTCATTTACTTTTCTAAAGTCAACTACTAATCGCCACTTTGGTTTTCCTGAAGCATCTGGTTTTTTCGGAACTACCCAGATGAGGGAGCTCCAAGCGGATTCTTATAGCCTAATAATATTTTGTTGCAGCATTTTAGTTATCTAGTCTTTAACTTCTTCACGATGTATAAATGAGTATCTATAGCTTTTAGTAAAAACTGGAAACTCATCTGTGGTATGGATTTTATGTTTGGTTTTGCTACTAAAAGAAAGGGGTTGACCATCTATGTAAAAAATATCAGCATATTGAGCACATAATTTTTCTAAATTATTTCGTTCCTCAGGGTTAAGATGAGTGGTTCTTAAACGGGATAACACTTCATCGATGCGTGACTTCGAAACTTGAAGTTGTTCGGTGCGAGTGCACTCTATATTAAATAACTCAGCGCAAACCGGACGATCCATTAAAAATACTATATCATTATTAGTACAATTAAATACCCCTACAATACCGCGACTATTATTGACGTCAGTCAGGCATTCGCGAATAATGCAATTTGAAATAATCTGTTCAGGTATATATGCTTGGCCATCTTTAAAATTAATTCGGATCTTTAGTAATTTAGTTGAATTTGCCGATAATATTTCTTCATACAAATTGCAATTTTTAGAATTATATAAATGAATTGGGTTGGTCGCATTACGGGTTATTAAAGTTTTAGCTTTTAAATTAATATTTGATTCCCACTTTGTTAGTAAGTCATAACCTATAAGTCCGTCGAAATAGTCATGAAAGTTATAAATGAACAAACGCATATTTTCTGTGTCACTGTACTCTGAAAACGTAGGGATTGTTATAGAGTAATTATGTTTACTTGATCCGTGATAATTAGTAATCTCAAATGGTTCACAATTACAAGGAATGTGCGAATAGAACTTTTGAACAGCATGGGGGCTTATTACAGATTGATTAGCTCCTGTGTCGATAAGTAGCTTTAATGGGGGTTTCGAAATTTCAATGTAAGGTAACATACGTTAAGTTTGAATGTTCATTTCTATCCTAATGCATTTGACTTCGGGTCCTTTTGAAAATTTTTATAATCTGTGGTACCGGAATTAACGCCTTCCTGAGGTTCTTCAACCTCGCCATGTTCGGACAACTCAGTGCAAAACGATTGATGTTCCTTGATGCTTGATGACCTTATGTGGATATTCGGAATACTCGTACTGATCATAATTATAAAAATAACTGTTTGGATGATATGGATCGTAATACGGCTCATCACAAAATTCACTAAAATTAATTTCCCTATTTTTAAAATAGTTCGTTGGTGGCGGGTTACCGAATTTTGACCAATCACGAC
>DWEU01000031.1:0-11386 GCA_018247155.1 Charidia lucaria
TTACCTCACGACACGCTACCACGACATATATCGAAAGTGGTAAACCTTATCACTTGTCGATCTGATAAGTGGTAAAGACCTATTAAATAAAAACTTATAAATATGTTTAATTAAGAAATTGCGCTTCAACTTATGCATATCGCGTATCGATATAACTTACTGCTAGGATCACTTGAAAGCTTAAACATTTACATTAATAAAATCTTCGCAAATGTAACACTTAAGTAGGTACATAAATTCAGTCTTCGTTGAATATAGTCTCAATACTACAATAAAAATCTTTCCTCTTAATAATATTAGTGTAGATAAATATAATCTAAGGAATGGCACTTTAACTTTGGTACATATCAAAATAAATTAAGCATATAAAAACATATAAAAATACTGTTTATAAAAACACAACAAAAAACTACAAACGAACTACATACGTTATTGTATGTTGAAGCCACTAAAATCAACACTGAATGAAATTTGGCCCCGACGTGAAATTGTAGGCTTTGGCAAAATTGAAATAATATCTTCAATATGCAGCACTTCACATACATCGTCAACATTGGGGTATACAAAATATAGTAAACCCTGGTTACTTTGTGTTTTTCGTAAGTATTTAACGATAGGAATTTCATTATTTATTTTGACAATCTGTCCCACATAGTGCTTAAGGCTTTTTTTTTCCGCAAATTTTACCAGTACCCAGTCTTGTTCTATAAATTTATGGGCTTTTTCTTCATAATATTGGATTTCAGTAAGTCCGAATGACATATTTTCTATATCTTCCTCAGAACCAAGCTCTTTCAAGTAAACGTCAAAATAGCTGTGTAAGTCCTGAATATCTGAATTATCAGAGTCATGAAGACTAAATTCACCATCGGTAGACATATCTTCTTCTATTTCTTTATTTTGTTTCTTTTTTCTTGGTTTGTTTGTTTAATTTTTCTCTTTTTATTATTTTTAGTACTTTTTTTCATAGTTTTTAAAGTAATTTCTCTCGGTTGAACAGGCGTATTCAGTATTCAGGAGACAGTTTCTCATTTGGTTTTAAATATTTGTCTTGCAAAACAGTTACTGTGGAGTTTAGATGAGTTACAGATTTTGTGGGTGTCAGTGGAGTAGTGGAGTTTATTTGGGCAGTAAAGCTGTACGAACTTGGAACTGTAGCGTAAATTGTGTTAGGGTCAACTAAAGTATCTGTAACTTCCGTAAGCCTTTCGGGTTTGCTCTTCATATTATTTTTCTTGTCTTTTTCTTTATTTTGTTTTTTTGTTTGTTCATTAAATTTAATTATTTTCTTTTCTTCTCTTATCTTACGATTTTTTTCCTTTTCTTTTTTTTGTTAAGTTTGTCGTCTTCCTTTTTTTTCAGTCTTGCTATAACATCTTCATGAGTTATTACTTCAGCGCTTCCAGAGATTTTTACTTGTTTTTTTTTTAAGTCATGTGTTGTAACTTGTTTTATGGTTTGTAATAATAAATCTTCAAAAGATACTTTTTCTTTTGTTATGAGATTTGAATTCATGTTACTCTTTGTGTTTATGTTCAATAAAATGGATATTTTCTTTAGGCACAATTTAGTTAATGTCATTGGAGAGTTCTGAGGAGGTATTTGTTTATTAGCGTTCGTCTTTTTCCATCTTTTTACAGCATCGGAGTCTAATTTATGTTCCGGAACCGCATTCCTGTTAAATGGATAAATTCCGCTTTTTGAAAATCCATTTTTTATAATGTCGGTATTAAGGGCTTCCCACACTTTTCCAACTATCCTCGAAAACTCGTCTTTTGGTAGTTTATGCCCGTTATGGGTTCTTTGCCACTTGACCATTTCCTGGTCCCATGCATCTTTAAAAGGCTTGAAAACTGCCAAGTCCATTGGTTGCAGAATATGGCTGTTATGAGAAGGTAATTTTAAGATCGTAATATTGTGTTGTAAAGCTTTTTCGATTACAGCTATTTGTACATGAGTACTGTGACCATCATAGATGAGAAGTGTTGGCTGAGTCGTATCGCCAAGCATTGGAATAAAACTTTTATTGATATATTCCAAAAAAGCTTGCGATTCTATCCAGCCATTTGATGTGGCTGTGTACATCGTTCCAGGGTAGGCTAAATCAGAGGTCCAGTTACTCCATACGTGCTTGCCTTTAAAAATTATAAAAGGAGCTCCTTTCTTCCTGGCAGCGTTGCTAGCCATCAGGACTGTCGTATTTGACTTTCCGGATAACGATGTAGTCCGAGTGGATGGATATCCCCGCAGTCCTATGACTTTAGTTTTTTGAGGATTGCTGCAGTAACTGGTTTCATCCAAATTAAAAATTCTTTCAGGCTTGTCCCGTAGCTCTAATTCGTCAAGCACTCTTTCTAACATATCATAAAATTCTTGAATGATAAACGGGTCTGCGGCTTTCTTTCGAGCAACCTCTACCGCCTGCGGTTTTTTTATTGACACGTTATAACGCTTTTTGAAGCTCGAAAACCAATCTTTGCCAGGAGTATCATTCTTAAAAGGTGTTTTTAAATTGTTCTGTTTGACGTATTCCTTAACAATCTCTAGAAATTCTGCACGAGTTAGGCCAAAGCCATTTTTTTCCATTGTATGCAAACATTTAGCCATCATTTGATCTGTCCCATATTGTAATGCTGGTGGTCTGCCTAGACTTGGTGACTTTTGGCCCCTTCGACCTGTAACGTGGTCCATAATGGTCTTTCTTGGGATAGCAAAGGTTGACGCGGCTCCATATCCAGACATCCTACCTGATCGAACAGCTTCGACTGCTTCATTCAAAGCTTCTTTAGTCCATGAAGGACCGTCAGTTTTTCTTTCATAGCGCCCCATCTTAAAAAAAAACTCATAAACAGTTAAACAATTTATTATTTAATTATTGTCATGTTTACTGCTTATTGTTTTATGTGTTGTATGCTTGGTTGAATACATAGGGTTGGGTTCTAACACGAGTTTTTATATGTTTGCAGTTAAGATTTCTTTGACACTAGGATGATATTAGGATACAAATCAGATATTATGTAATTCCAACAATAATGCACTTGTTACTGGTGCAAGAATTGTAAATTAACAAAAAATAAACACAAAAACGAGTCATGTCAAAACAAGCTCTCACATAAAAATTAAATTACATCACATTAAATTAAATCAAAACAACCAAAATGTAATACATTTACCTATAACACATATATTAAAAAAGTTTGTGGCGATTTTTAACCTGTCTAGGTGTAGAATAAGGAAGAAAGGTGCTTTAAAATTCAGTAGCAAGATTTAGGTAACCCAACTATACTAACTAGCAAACAAACACTTCAAGTTACATGAAAGTTGTAAAAATACACGTTTAAAAATGTTTGTAACCTCTGAATTGTGGCGAAGTGCGCCATATAGAAAGTCAGTATGGCGCGGTTCTCCAACTATAGAAATTTGATGTCAGAATTTTTAACTTACAAATAATATACAAATTTTACTAGATAGGAGTAAAATAAAGTCAACAATCTAAAGTATAATATTCAAATTGTACACTTACCTCAATCGTTTATCGATATACACTAAATATCTTGAGATTTAGGACGATGATCACCTCATAGTCATCTCGCCTCACCACTTAGAATGACAGTGAAAATAAAATGGTGCGTGCTTCGCACTCCGACGACTAGGGCCATCTGTATCTTTCACCAAAACTCTAATTTAGCTTGTAGAATCGATGTAAGGTGTCACTACTAGTCTCCAATCGACAGTTTTTAAGATATTTGTGGTAGGCGCACTTACCCGGTAGGCGCACTTTGCCACCTTCACCTTAATTTATCATTATATTGGTTCATAAAATCTTTCATTAAACCTACCGCTTGATTGCTTTTTCTTTCACTAGCTACTGCATAGTTTCTAATTTCTCTAATTTAGCTTTCAAACCTCTTTGCGTCTTCCTGATCCAAATTTCCTGTTATCGCTTTTACTACTGATCCTAATCCATCAATTAATCCTCTCCTATTCCTCGATCTACGTGTAACTGCAATTCCTAATTGCTTAGAACCTAAATAAACTAGCTTACTTTCTATGGTTTCCATTTAATACTCTATCTGTTGCCTAATTACTGCACTATCTCTATAGTCTGAAATGTTTTGATTCTAAAAATTAAATAAATAATACATACTTCTAAATAGATTTCACGTATTTTTGAAACATTATGAACTACAACTAAATGGTACGAATCTAATTGATGAAGCACTTTCGCTTCCTTAAGTACTAATACACCATTGTGACTCTATGGGTTCAATGATTGCGGCGACTCCTGTGAACCAGAGGGCTGCGATGTAGACGGTGATTCTCCTGAAACATTCTTGGGGCGTCTTAACATTCTGAGATGCACTCTAATTGTTTTAACGTTCACGTGCTTTCCTACAATTTCCGGTATTTGTTCCCGATGTATTCAGATAATTGTGTATGGACCTATATATGTTGGTTCTAATTTATTACTTCTAGCTGTTTTAGCAACTTGTTTATAGACTTTGTCGCCTACTTTAAATGAAACGTTTTCTGTATTTCTATTATTTCTTTCAACTACTGCTTGTTTATCGCTTGCTAATTTACTTGACACTAATTTATGCACATTCTCCATTATTTGTTTATGTTTATTTACGTATTCCTGGTAAAATTCTTTCTGACAATGTAACTCTAAGAGGTTTATGCTACTGGTATGTCCTAATAATAATTCGAATGGTGTAAATCCTGTTGCAGAATGAATTGTGTTGTTGTATGCAATAATTGCGTACCTCATTAAGTTTGTGGTTTCTTCTTTATCCGTTATTCTTTGAATTCTAATTATTTCCGCTAGTGTAGAATGTAATCTTTCGATTGGTGAATTGGAATTAGGATTATAAGGGGTTGTAAAGTGGATGTGTATATTGTGTATCGCACATATTTCCGTAATAACTTCATTATCGAATTTAGGATCCGAATCCGTGGTTATTTTATTAGGTACGCCTATTATTGAGAATAACGTGAGTAATGCTTCAGCTATATGAATGCTTGTTGCAGCTGATAGAGGAATTGCTTGTGCATATTTGGAAAAGTTATCTATTATAGTTAAAAATGTTACTCCGCCACTATTATACAAATCCATGAACATATGTTCCATAGGTTTATGTGGAGTTTCGGTAAGAGAGATAGGAAGCTTTAATGGGTTCCGTTCATATTTAGATTTTAAACATTTATCACACTGGTTTATATATTTCTGAATTGAAAGTAGCATATTAGGCCAATGATAATTCCTGTGCACATGTTTATATGTTTCCTGTATTCCTCTATGTATCGTCTTTCCTTCGTGATATTTCTTTATTATTTCCGTTTGTTCATTCCTATTTTCAATAAATGTAACCTTAGTTTTACAACGAATGAGCTTTGGACCACGGCTGTCGAATATTGTTTTGTATACTTTATTAAAGTTGGTGATTAGTTCTTCGTTATAAAAATAACAATGCAATATGCGATCAGCAATAGTATGTTCTTTTAAAAATTTAATAATTTGAAGTTCTGTATCGTTTATTGGTATAAATACATCTTTAATAACTACTTTTCCCTTTGATCTGTCTTCTACTCTGTACTCATTCCCTGGTGATCTTCTAATATGAAACTGTTTACGCTGCCTATCGATTGCGTCTTCGATCTCAGGAATTTTATACAATGGTTCCGTGATTTCTTGAATAATTGGACTCGCAATTGGGCTAAAAAGGTCTGCTATTGGATCTATTACTCTATTCTCTACTGGAATTATTGAAGTATCTAATAGTGTTTCAATATCTATGCCTTCAAACTCGTCAGCTGTAATATGTGAAGTGTTCGGTTCGGGGTTGGCTATAATCTGGTTGTCTTGTTCCCTATCTAATACTAGGTCTAGGATGTCGCTAGGCGTATCCTCGGACTCTACTTCGTTATTGTAAATAATTTTAACGCGGGACAATGCGTCAGCATTGGTGTTTATTTTCCCCTTTTTGTGTATGATTTGATAGTCATATTCGGCTAGTTTTAAGCGCCATCTAGTTAGTTTTGAGTTAGGGTCTTTAAGAGACATAATCCAAGTGAGAGGCCTATGGTCTGTGTAAATTGTGAATTTCTTGCCGTATAGGTACGGACGGAAGTATTTTATTGCCCAAACTATTCCTAAAAGTTCTTTCTCAATTGTAGAATATTTTTCTTCTGTCGTTGATAGCGTTCGTGATGCGAAGGCTACTGGTTTGTCCTGGCCTACCTTGCCCTGGGATAACACTGCGCCTAAAGCGAAGTCGGAAGCATCCGTCGTAAGGATGAATGGTTGTTCGAAATCTGGATATTGCAAAATTGGTGCATTAATTAAGACTTCCTTGCACTTTTCGAATGACTCTTCATACTCTTTTGAAATTTCAGTTTTTGCGTTCTTTTTTAAGCATTTAGTTAAAGGTTTTGTTAGTTTAGCGAAGTCCTGAATAAATTTTCGGTAATAACCAACTAATTACTAGTTGGTTATTACCGAAAATTTATTCAGGACTATTAACCAAATTATTAAACATTAACCAAAAACGATTTGATTTCCTTTTGCGTTTTAGGAATAGGGAACTTTTTAATCGCGGCGATTTTATCTGCGTTTGGTTTAAGACCTTCGCTAGTTAATGTGTATCCTAAAAACTTAACTTCCTTTTGTAGAAATTCGGATTTATTTAATTGAATTTTAAGATTATGACTTCTGAACCTTTCAAAGACCTGCTCGCATTTTTCTAGGTGTTCTTGAAGACTAACTGAGTAAATAATTACGTCATCAAGGTATGTTAAAACGTTGTCTATGCCTCTCAGGACGACATCCATCAGTCTTTGGAAAGTGCTTGGGGCGTTCTTTAAACCAAAGGGCATTCTTAAAAACTCGTAATGTCCTCTGTCGGTGCTAAATGCTGTTTTTTCTATGTCCTCAGGGTTCATTTCGACTTGGTGATACCCTGACGCTAAGTCAATGGTCGTGAAGTATTGCGCCCTCCCTAATTTATCTAGAATATCGTTAATGTTTGGTAACGGGTACTTGTCTTCGATAGTTTTTTCATTTAGTCGCCTATAGTCGATAACTAACCTCCATTTTTTTTCGCCAGATGCATCTAGTTTCTTTTCGACTAGATGGACTGGGCAAGACCAAGGTGACATGCTTTCTCTAATTATATTTTGGTGTAATAAATTTTCAACTTGTTTATGAATTTCTTGCTTTTGTTTCGGTGTCTGCCTATAATTTCTTACAAAAATTGGATTTTCGTCTGTTAGTCGTAGTTTGTGTTTTACTTGGTGAGTAAATGTGAGTGGAACTTCCTCACAATAAAATAAATCTCGATACCTATAGCAAAGTTTTTTAATTTCGCGTTTCTCTTCCTCATTCATGTGGTTCGTTCTTAGTCGACTTAAATTTTTTTTTAATAATTCGTCGCTGTATACTGAGTTAACGTACACGGGATTACCTTCATTAATTTCGCACAATGGGTCTAAGTATGTCATTGTAATTGGGTGGCCTTTCTTTATTTTTATTTTATTTTCCGTTGTATTTATAACCGTTGTCTTAAAAATTCTGTCTTTGACTGCTACTAAGGCTGCAGGAAACAATAAGCCACTTTCGGATTCCTGTTCATCTATTTCGTAGATGCCTTCACAGTTATTACACGCTAAAGATATTAATTGTTCACTATAAGGATGGACCGTAATATATGACTTAATATCATTCTTGATGGGAACACTTGTTGATTCGGTTCTCAGGATCATGTTTTTGATATCAATTTGAGCACCTAACGAACCCAGTAAGTCGACTCCTAATAACCCGATAAAGTCTTTGTCGAAGTCAAACAACAAGAACTTATGTCTTAAGTTACATCTAAACATCCCGGGTAATTTAAGATAAGCGACTTCGTTATGTTTAGTTATGCCGTGCGGTGTTTTTATATAATGAGTTTCATTTCTTATCTGCGTGTTTATGTTTCGTGCTACGTCCGGGCTTATAAGCGATTGTGAAGCTCCGGTGTCCAATAAAAATCTACCACCTAACTCACTAATGTAAATATACGGCAATTTGTTGTTTTTGTTAATGTTAACATACACTAGGTTTCTGTTTCTATGTTTTCGGGTACACAAAAATTTTCAGCTTCCTCCTCCTGGGGATAAGGTTCTTGTTCATAATCATACTCACAGTCAGGTTCCTCTTGATAATTTATTTTCGCGGGCCTATAACTCGAGGGGCCGGATTGAGGCTGAATCGGTCTAGGGCGCGGTACGTTTAAGGGTTGTTGCACATTTGGTTGTCTAGGACCTACTTGCGTATAAGGTTGTGGGGCCTGATAAGGGCGCCTAAAGTTATTTTCTGTGGGATACCTATAATTTCGGTTAATAATATTCGGCCTTAGGGGTGCAACTTGTTTTGTTTTGTCTAACTGCGGTTTTTTAATTTTAGCCTTTAGTTCTTCTTGTTTAGCTAACATAAGGACTTCTTCAAGCTAGACCGCACTCTTAAACCTAATGCTTAAGGCTACGATTGGGTCAAGTTGGTCCAGGAAAACGTCTATTGTCATTTTTTCGTACAACTGCCGTTTACCTGGGTCAAGATTTATTAATGCACACGATAATTCCCTAATTTTATCGCCAAATACTTCTACGCTTAATCTATCTCTGGAGAGATGCATTAATTCGCTAATTAATTTCACCTCCCCCCTAAACTCTCCGAACCTACTTTTTAATATTTTTTTATGTCATCCCACGATTTACACTGGTTGTGTTGTGAGAGTACCTCCACGGCTTTTCCTGTTAATTTATTTTTAATCAAACATGCAATTGGCACTGTCTGACTAGTTTCCTCCACTAACTCTAATACGTTTTCCACACTGTTTATGTAAAATTCTAAGGTTTTTCTGTTGCCGTCGTACGTAGGCAAAAGGATTGATAATGTCTCGTACGGCATTACAGTTGGTTCAGTTTTCGTTTCTGAGTTATTCTGAGCCATTTTACACACAAATTACACGAATCACACAAATTACACACACAATTTTAAATTGGATCAATACACAAATGTAAATTGGAACACTTGGAATAATCTAAGGAAATCTCAGGAGCAACAGAGTAAATGCTTACCCCACGAGCATTGCCGAGTTCAGGCGGTGAGTTCTTCTGCTTCTGCTTGGCTGGTGAGCTGCTTAGCGGCTGACTGTAGACCCGACGTAGGTTTTTGTTGATTCGCGTCGCGGTTACTTCGAATTTTTCGCGAAATTCACCGTTTTATCAGACACGAATCCTACCACGACTGCGCCAGTTAACTATCGAGCCTCAGTCAAAGGGTTTTTAAAAAGAAAGGCAACACGACTTGTCAAGGCAGAGAGCTGTCATGAACTGATTTTATTTTAATAACAAAACTACATGCTAAAATATCTTATCAACTAAACCTTACACTAATTACCCTATAACATTCGGGTCACTTAACCACTAGGGTTGGTTACACCAACGTAACTCCTCCGCCCTTGAGAGAAAGGTGCGCCGAAGACAGTGGCTGCTGCTGTTGTTGCTGCTGCTCGTCTGCTGGCGACGCTGCTGCCTGCGTTGCTCTGTCGACACGATACTTCCAGTACCTCCTGGCTGCTGCTCCAGTACCGATCGATATAATGATGATGTATAAGATGATTGATGACCAACTTGGTCGTTTTGACACTGCGGGTATGTAAATGGGTTCTTTGATCTCCTTTGCCTTTTGTATAATATCTTTTATGGAGTCTAGCTGGACACCTTCTAGTTTTATGTTGATAGAGAAGTTATTTGGTATTTTATAGGTTTTTGGTAAGGGTATGCTTTCCTGGATGCTTATGAATCTTCTGTGAGTTTTTAGGGTTCTATCTACAATTTTCACGACACATTTGTTGTCCACAGAAACTAAGGACACTCCTGTAGTGCGCTGGTAGTGAACGTCGTTGTCGCAGGATGACTTGATGATGTTTTCTTTCTTCAGGATAATAATCCAGCTGTTCTCCTTGATTTGCTGTATAATTTCTTTTTCATAATTGACTTTGGCATATGAACAGTTATGAGGCCTTTCGTGTTGAATTAACTGGGCGATGCAGTCCTGGGACTGCTTGAGAGACTGCCACTCCACATGACGACATATTTTCTCTGAATCCGTGATGTGCAGGCATCGCTCGCGAGGATAGGCAAACTCGGAGCTTCCCAAGATCAGGAAGGGGTTCTTAGGGATAAGGACTGTATTATTTTCATTAGGAATTGAATAAAGATGGGGTAAGGCATACGGATGTTTAGTAACTAATGGTACTTCCAAAATAAAATTAAGTGATTCGTTTGTGCTGTAGGCTTTTACAGTAATTGATTTGGCAATTTGGTGTATTTGCTGTAATGAGGGTGAGTATGCTAAGTGCCACTCAATTTCGCTTTGTATGCTTATCAATTCAGCAATTAGATAATTCGGATCTACGACACTTGGATGCAATTGTCCTAGGTTGGAAAACGTAATAGCGTTCTCTAAGGTAAGTAGTCTGTCATAAAGTTGCTGTAGGCATGTTCCTATTTGATTATAAATAGTTATTGTTTGAGTTAAGCTTTGGACATTACTTATTTTGCTTATTGCTTCTACTAATTTGTTCTGATTTTTCCTAATCTTATCTAATTTGTCATTATATTGGCTCATAAAATTTTTCATTAAACCTACCGCTTGATTGCTTTTTCTTTCACTAGCTACTGCATAGTTTCTAATTTCTCTAATTTGGCTTTCAAACCTCCTTGCGTCTTCCTGGTCCAAATTTCCTGTTATCGCTTTTACTACTGATCCTAATCCATCGATTAAGCCTCTCCTATTCCTCGATCTACTTGCAATTCCTAATTGCTTAGAACCTAAATAAACTAGCTTACTTTCTATATTTTCCATTAAATACTCTATTTGTTGCCTAGTCACTACACTATCTCTATAATCTGAGATGTTTTGATTCTTAAAATTAAATGAATAATAATCCTTACATACTTCTAAATAGATTTCACGTATTTTTGAAACATTATAAACTACAACTAAGTGGTACGTATCTACTTGATGATGCACTTTCGCCTCCTTCAGTACTAATACACCATTATGACTGTCTATAGGTTCAATGATTGCGGCGACTCCTGTGAACCAGAGAGCTGCGATGCAGACGGTGATTCTCCTGAAACATTCATGGGGCGTCATAATATTCTGAGATGCACTCTAATTGTTTTAGCGTTCACGTGCTTTTCTACAATTTCCGCTATTTGTTCCGGATGTATTCGGACAATTGTGTATGGACCTATATATCTTGGTTCTAATTTATTACTTCTAGCTGTTTTAGCAACTTGTTTATAGACTTTGTCGCCTACTTTAAATGAAACGTTT
>DWEU01000032.1:0-11353 GCA_018247155.1 Charidia lucaria
TGTATGATCTGTCCCAGGCTCGCACGCTTAAATACCACCGCTGCACCTATTTCTCCTGTGAAGCAGACGCAATGCAGTGTTTCGGGTCGAAGGGTGCAGTATGCGGTCAAAAGAACAAACAGGCATTCCATCTTAAGCCTCACGGGTAGCAACGCAATCTCCTACAGTCTCGCATGAACAGGTCCTACAATAAATTGTGGGAGGGTGTCTATGGGCGGTAGTGACCATTTAACAGATGGCCTCATGCCCGTTTGCTACCTTCATAGTATAAAAAGCCTAATCACTCTAGGTAAAGCTTCACAAAAAATTATTCCCTTAGAATATTACTTTTATACAAAAAATAAATAAAGTAAAAAAAAAAGAGACGTTTGACAGTGACAATTGGCAGATTGACAGTTCTATTATTGACGTAATTAAATTGACACATTTTATGTCCCAAAATCTTTTTCACATGTTGAGAGGCAGAGTTGCTACCAATAATTGTCAAAGTAAACTCCCATGAGACTACTTTTTATATATTCTTCGGGGAAACGTATGATAAAAAGTACTCTGCGTTCTAATATACACAGGTATACGTAAGATACTTGATAAAGTACAATCTTTTCCATCAATCATGACTTCTATGAAAAGCAATTAAATATGATATTCTTATGTTTTTGTACCTTAGCCAGTTGTTCGCCAGTAGCAAAAAACATTTTCGGCGTGTAACATAAGTGAAAAGCAGCTTTTATTTTAACGAGCGCGCACAGATGGCATAAGGTGATGTCAATAACCCATTAAAACGTAGCCGAGGATTCAAAGGAGAAGAATCTGATTGTTTATGACCAAAAGTACTATGACGCAAATCATCTATTTACGTCACAGTAGACTTACTATAACCAATGTAACCACTGCCGCTTATAGAAACCAAACTACACGATGGACAAGTGTCCTATTTGTAGCGAGTGGTACAACTCCATTCTGATAGGCTCTTTGGTTTTCTTCTCGGGTTACAAGATGGAGTTCTTCAAAAAAGGCGCCTTTAAAGTCCTGCACGGCTGTCAACGCATATGCGACTCCTCTGGTGTTGCAAATGCCCATAGGTCGTTGACCACTTACCATCAGGTAGCCCGTCTGACTGTTAGTCTCTGACATAAAAAAGACTAATGTTGCCACTCCTGAGTCGCTTAAAGGTTGAGGTAGTGCTTCCACTTCCAAGTCTTTGACCTAACTTAGACTTAACCTAACTACCTGTCTCTGATAAACAACTTTATTTCTATTCCAGATATGATCGAAATGAAACTCGCAGCACTGGCTCTGGTCACCTTGACAATAATTGTTCCTACGCAAATGACCAGCGCCCGGCAAATACGTCAAGCTGCTGATGCAAGCACAATAAAAACGCCCGCGAATTTGTCCTTAGAAGAAGTGATATATATTTTACAAACACGAAATGGCGGAAAACCGACTGTACCCAAAAGACTGACGCCATGTGCTCACGCCATCCTGGGATGCTGCAACGGGAAGATCATCAACGAAAACTGTTCGGAGACACTTAAATGCGGCGCTTACTTCTTTGATGACAACCCTTGCGATGATAAATTTTTATTAGACGCATTGAATAATGCTAATGCGTTCTACCAACAGTTTAGTCAAGATAACAAGCTGCCATCGACAAATTGATCAATGTAGCCAACGTTGAAGATATCTAGTCGCGGTATGGATACGATTAGGGAAATAGATTATCGTCTAGCAATGAATGACAGATAGTAACAATTTGATTATTCTGGAAGCTGTCTTCATATGTAATAGTGCATTTCAGTGTTTTCTAACAGCAGTTAGAAAACATTGAATTGATTAACACGAATTGATGGAATGAAATTGATCCACGTCCAACGTGGATTATGTTCTAGTCGCAACATGGATACGATTATCAAAATATTTTTTAATATAGCAAAACGAAATAAATAATGTTACTATTTAACACCACAGGAAATATCAGGAAACAGGTAATACAGGTCAGGAAACAAATTGCTAGATGAATTAAACTCTGATTATGCTCTAGACGTAAATGGCATATAATTATTAGAACGATATGGTCTGGCGCGAGAGAAAAGACATAATCATTTAATAATAGAGGAAAAGGCCTTTGCAACAGACGTCATTTCCAAAACAACTCAATCAATACGAGTTACTATTGATTGACAAATTGATTAATGGTCCTTTAATTATGTTAAAATTCAAATTTTATTTTTATATTAAAATGGATACGATTAGTAAAATATTTTACAACGGAAAAAACATAACAATTTAATAATACAGGAAGACGTGTTGCAAGGAAGTCAAGTTAGGTTTACTTGTTTATCTTGACTATTGTGCCCACCAGACACGGTATGACAGAGAAATTATAGTAGTAATAAATATCATCTTATGGCCATTGACAATTTGATTTATAATTGATGAGTATATACTTAAAGTTACATTGTAAGGTTACACAAATGTTATTGGACAATATATATAATTGTTTAATTATAATTACTGATTTTAGAATAAACAATACTCAAATTAAATGCCTCTGTTAAAGTAAACAGCTTGTTATCTGTGTATTGTTACATTTAGATTTATACATAAATACATATCGATATTTTTTCCTAATTGTTACTTATTACTACATATACATACATGTTTCTATTTGCTACTACAAAACTTCTGATTAAGACGTTGCATTTTTGTACACCAAAAACTTAGAATAGCATACTGTCTTAACGTTGTAATGATATCTCTATGTTTTATCCTATCTTATCTGTTAGTCAATTATATTTCTCTACTTTAAAATTTTTGTTTTCATTTTGTAAACTTATTGTTAATAAACTACTATAAAAATATATTTGCAAATAGTTTTTTTATTCTAGCAAATTTTGTATACAGTTTTGTGCTTTTATTAAAAAGTTTTATTAAAATTTGGTCTTTATTTATTATTAAGTTATGAAGTAACAATCACGACTTGATAAAATTTTTAAATCTTATGAAAAACTAATATAATATAAATGCTCATGATTTAGTAAAAAGCTGTTATTATAATATAACAAATGGACACTACATTTTTATATGTTTGTATATATAGATTTATTATCCTTTTCAATTTAGACAGGACAAAGCCTGTGGGGTTAGCTTTAGATCAAAGCGGCATCACAGCACAATGTTAAACAAATATTGTCCTAAACGGAGTCTGTAAAGCAATTTCATCCTAACATCACAAATTCAGAGTCCCGGCTTATAATCAGTCAGTGAAAGAGCCGGTCATGATTACACTTCAGACAGAACATAATTTAGACCCTCAGAAAATAATGAAATTGCGAATTTTTTGTCATTAGTGTTCACTTTACATTACTTTACTTATTAGATTAATGATTGTCTGTAATACGGGTTGTATATTGGCCTCTACAGGCCGAGCCTCATATCTAATGAGGCCTAGAGCGACACCACGACGATACACTAATGCGGAATGATGGAGATATTAGTTGCAAATGCACGTGTCGAATGATTTTAGTCTGCCCAAGTCCTCGGACGAGGCTTAACGACTATCTATCTATCCAATCTATATTTCTACCTAATCTATTTAATAATAAATAAAGCTAAATATTGCCACTAGCGGTCACACATCCAACTCCAACCGGAGTCGACGTTGTTTAAATCAAATCAAATCAAATGTTATTTATTGTAAAATACAGGTTACAAAAAGTTATTAAAATATGAGTTCTCTGCATTTTAGCCACACATGGGCATACAATTGTTACAAAAGTAGAATTTAAAATACAAAAAATAACTTAAAATTAATACATAAATAACTTAAAATTAATACATATTCAATTTATAATTATTTGTAAATCAATATTTAATTAATCAAATTTATCTGTCCAGAAATCATTTATATCATAATAAAATTTTTCGAGTAAGAAGTGATGAAGCCTTTTTTTAAATAACTTTACATCGGCATTATCACGTATCATATTCCGTAATTTATTCAAAATTACAGGGGCACTGCCAACAATGCTTTGTTTACAAAAGTGAGTTTTGTACGCTACTTCTTTCAATTTGTGTGTTCTGCAGTACAACAATATTTAAATAACGCAATATTATTCTTAACAAATAAGCTACACTCTAATATATATAAACTTGGCAGAGTTAGTATCTTCAGATTTTTAAAATATTGTTTACACGACTCTCTTTGACTAATGTTGCACATTGATCTTAAACATTTCTGTTGCGATTTAAATACCAGTGCCTTTTTTATTGAGTTTGACTGACGAAATACACCCATGATATGCAGTGAGCAAAGTTTTCTGGTTTACGGTTTTTCTCAGAATTCTAAGTGCATAGGAAAACATAATCAGTTTTTAACAAATAAAGTCAATATGTGAATTCCATTTCATATTTGTATCTATATAACGTCCTAAGAATTTAGTCGTTTCTATTTCGTCTATTTTACGTCCTGAATACTTTATGTCAAGTTTTGGTATGTCGCTTTTTCGTTGTTTAAAATTCGTGAGTTTTGTTTTATCTAGATTTATTTTTAAATTATTATCATTAAGCCATTCGATTATGTGTATAAGCGAGACATTTATGTCATATTTTAAATTATCTACGTTTATGTTTTTGTAAAGTACTGTGCTATCATCAGCACACAATGTCATATGATGATTAGATCATTCATATAATTAAATAATTATATAATTATTAATAAAATATTATTTAAATATTTGTTGAAATAAAAAATAAACAGTCATATCATACAACATCATGTAGTATGAACGACTTTTTTCATATTGAGACGTTCCCTGCCCCATGTTTGTCGTTAAATAAAACCGACCTCAAATACGACTGAGCGCTATGACATACCTACCTCCACCCATTGTATAAAACTCTACAACTTACATTAAAGCACTGAGACATAAGACAGAACGCCTCTTTATCCACTGTCTTCCGTCTTACTGCACCTTTCGAACAGCAACAAAACAAAACTTCAATACTTCACAGCGGAAATAGGTTCTGCAGCCGGAAACCCTGCGATAGAATCTCCTTAACAATATCAGTCTACATTTTCTAAGGTGGTAGAGTCTGTCCCAGGCTCGCCCGCAGAGTTACCACCGCTGCACCTATTTCTACCGTGAAGCAGCAGCAATGTTGTGTTTCGGTCCGAAGGGTGCAGTTTGCGGTCCACAGGAAATGAGGCATTCCAGGGGTAGCAACGCACCTTCCTACAGTCTCGCGTGGGCAGGTCCTACGCGAGTTTCTGAGAGGGTGTCTATGGGTGGCAGTGACCATTTAACACCAGATGACCTGCATGCCCGTATGCTACCTTCGTGAAATAAAAAAAAAATACTATGGTCAAATATTGACTTTTTTGTGAATGATGTATTTCGCTGAATATAACCTAGAAGCTATATAGATATGATGTCTTTTTAATGTTCTCTACCAATTTCAGTTTGTAAACTAAAATGGCACCTAATTAAATTTAGGTAATAAGCTTTTCCTTTAACATTATTGGCTACTTTTTGGTTTTGTCCACATTAAGCCCTTTATAATAGTAAGTATTAATAATTATTCTAAAGTCATCTAAAACAAAACTCAGTTTCAAGTCGGGCCACAGTTTGGCAACAAAACGAATCGCCGCATCCCCTATGTCGGAGCGCGGCGAGTCACATGTTCGCGGGGCGCAGTGCGCATGCGCGTCCATCATGGCCGCCGCCGTCGGCCAATCGTAGCGCGCTACGGCTAACACGATAAGCGCCCTTAACTATTGATTGGAACGACATACTACTAATTACCAATTGATTTTGGCTTCCTTTTACTGTTATTAAGCTCCTATGTCACTGAAAATAATCGTTCAATAATGGTAACAAGAAACCTATTTTGCAATATAAGATTGCAAAATAGGTTTCTTGGTCGGTTCCGTTCAGTATTAAACACATGTTTGTAATTTTTTTTAATTAGAGAAATATTATGAAAATTTTTTTAAAATATTTTTCCCTAATTATCGTACTTACGAGACAACTAAATCTGTTACTTGGATGTGCGTAATCAAGAAATATTTTTACCCTTATTCCACTTTTACGTGGAATCCACGTGGTATCTAGTACCTATCAGTAGTTTTACCATCTTATGGTTATGATTATCAATTAAATGTTTATCTTATTAGAAACAAATTAACCGACTCTGTTGTGTAAAAATACCTATCTACTGACCTAAAAACCTAATAAAAAACAAAAAACACTTTATTTCAATAAAAAAAATAATCACCCGTACCTAGATCTGCTCAATCCGACCATTACTTGATTAAGTAAGTTCGATTTAAGCAAGTAAGTTAAAACTCCCGAGACTATAGGCACCTATGCGTACTAATATTATTTTGAGATAAGGTTACGCAGGCGAATAAAAAATTGTAACTCTACAAGTGTAGAGTTAAATAAAAAATATTGAATCTTAAAAAAAAGAGAAGATAGTAAAATCGATTTCACGTGTAATTCTTGGTATTAAATGGTTAATATAAGTAAGTTATAAGGACTTGAGTTTTCCTTAAAATATATTATAACAGCAAACATCTGATTTATATACCAAATTATAGGTAGATGTTCATAACGTATATTGCATCTTACTGCAGAATGAGTAATACCAAAAATAAAATAAAAACTCTACCCACCTAAAACAGAAATGAGAACGTTTTTTATATTACAACACTGTTGCGACGTACCTATACAAAATATTCAAAAAGGGCTGTCAGAATAACATTATTATCGGACAAATGAATTACGACCCAGATATCTGCAGCACTCAAACAAACTCCACCCTTTCGTCGTTTTTTGAGACGCCATTTTGGTTTTACTCTTAGGCGTTATCTTTTAAATGAATTATGAATAAGGTCGATGTTTTGTTATCGTAAAAAAGATGTGTTTTAAAAATGAAAAATAT
Organism: Charidia lucaria; assembly: GCA_018247155.1. Lineage (NCBI taxonomy): Eukaryota > Metazoa > Arthropoda > Insecta > Lepidoptera > Hesperiidae > Charidia > Charidia lucaria. The sequence goes on from DWEU01000032.1 coordinate 6,949, forward strand.
AAATATTTAAGTAATTAGTTGTCTTAGATTTCAGATGCTAGAGTCTGTGATCTGTCCATGGCTCGCCCGCTTAAATGCCACCACTGCACCTATTTCTTCTGTGAAACATGCAGTCAACTGGAGAAAGAGGCATTTCATCTTAAGCCTTAAGCCCTGTCCCTGGGAATGTCCTACGTTTTGCATGGATAGGGCCTTCGCCATTTTTTGGGAAGATGTCAATGAGCGGCAGTGATCATTTAACACCAGATGGCCTGCAGGTCCGTTCGCTACCATTGTGACATAAAAAAATAACTCCTTTGTCATATTTTAGACAACTAATTCTTTAAATGCTTATTACAATGTTTAGATACATAGAAACCTATTTTTTTTAATAATAATATTAGTGATTAAGACATTAAAAATATTATAACCGATAAAAACAAGAATTTAAAAAATAAATATCTAAGAATCAATGGTCTATTTGATTAAAATATATGCAAATGAAGATAAACATGAGACTCAAGTTGTAGAAAACTATCCTGACACAACATTACATTTACCTGCAGCTAGGAGGTCTAAGTAGCCTATCCTGCTGTTAGCAACTTACTTTTTTATGTCAAGAAGGTAGCAAACGGGCATGCAGGCCAGGTGTTAAATGGACAGTGCCGCCCATAGACACCCACAAACTCGCGTAGAACCAGTCCATGCGAGACTGTAGGAGGGTGCGTTGCTTAGTCCAGTAGACCGCATACTGTACCTTTCGACATGATAATACAGCATTGCTGCTGCTACACGGAGCGAGCTACTTGGCGAGCCAAGGGCAGATCACCTACTCCACTACCTTCAAAATAAATAAATCGTTAATAGTTTTACTGTAGGCACTGTCCAAGAGTAAATGTATAAGCATTGACACATTATGTTTCAAACTATGTTATTATATTTAATCGCAAATCGTTCGCCTTTTTTATATTTAACTAGCAAACATGCATGCGGGTGGTGCAGGTCTTAAACGGTCACTGCGGCCCACAGTAACCATCCTCCACCCCTGTGTAAGGTCGATGTTCCATGCGGAGCTGTCCGTTGCTTCGTTGTTAGCCCTATGGCTTAAGACGATATGCCTGTTCATACTACACTTATCGCTTAATTGCACGATTCGAGCCGAAGAGCAATTTTTCTGCTGCTTCACGGCAGAAAAAAGCTCAACGGCGGTGATAACGCTCTACCACCAACACCTTTTAATCAGCTATGTGACAAAATTATTACCTATTTGAAATCAATTTCCCCGAACAATATGTAACTACATTATCACATGTCTCTAAGCCAAGACAGAAAATATATTGGTTTTAATTTAGATGTATGAAAGTCAAATAATAAAATGAGACATATTTTTATCTTTTACATAGTATAAATCAAAGTCGCTTTCCGTTGTATTTATGCTTGGATCTTTAAAACTACGCAACGGATTTTGATGCTGTTTTTTAATAGATAGCGTGATTCAAGAGGAAGGTTTATGTGTATGATAAATGAAATTAAATGAAATGCGTGTAAAATTTTTAAATATTCACTAAGGCGATACTTTTTCAGGCAGAACGACGTCTGCCGGGTCCGCTAGTCTATTATATACTGTTCTGTAATTTGCTAGAAAAGTCACAGATTAAAAAGCAGTAGTTAGTACGAATTAACAAAGATGTTAGATTCCTTTTCAGGTCCGCCTGCGTGATTATCACCGGTTGTACCTATATTTTGCCATGAAGCAGGCGTTGCCTTACGTTTCGTTTCTTTGGTTTCGTGCAGTTGGGCCGTAGAGGGGTACCAACTCATCTTTGGTCAGCGTCGCATGGGACAGCGGTCCTACGTGAGATGTTTATGGACGACAGTAAACATTTAACATCAAATGGCCTTCATGCTCGTTTGCTACCTCATGAAAAAAATGCCTTATATCCGGATAGAAAGGCCTATCAGTCCGCGAATGGTCTTATGTGATGCGAAATAATTGTAGATATGTCATTTACTGTTATATGTGTTGTTAGCTTTTAGCCTTTACAGCTTTATCAACATACACGGCACACAGCTTACCTGACAGCTCTACGACACTTTGCCTGAATAGTGGGGTTTTGAAATGGGATGGTAGTAAAAATCAACTTCCGGCTAAACCGCAACCTAAGGACGTATCTCCGTCCCGTAAATAAGAGGGTTTTATTAAGATAGACCAACCTGAGGGCGCCTCCTGTGTCCGGTCGTGCGCTTATTTTTTGAGGTTCTGCCTGAATTTTGGTGTTTGGGCATGGAATAGAAAAAAGACGCGATCCAAGCGAACTTGAGAGTAAAAGCTACGCTATTCCGTCTCAAGAAGAGAGGAGGTTTATCGAGAATCCGCGATCGAACTGAGGGCTTTTGTGAGGCTTGAGCCTGCGCTCAGGCGAACACGATGTGTCTATGGGACTACGACTAGGATGAAGCCGGCAGTCCCTAGGGAAACTGCAAGCCTGCTCTTTAGTTTCTTTTTATGTCAGATACTAACAAACTGACAGGCGGGCCACCTGATCATGAGTTTGCCACGCACATGTGTGAAGGGTTAGTATGCAGTGTGTGCTCTTATTTGCCTGTTTCATGTGATCGTGACGATCAATGAGGACATGCCAAGGCTTCCTGAGAGCATCCTGGACCTGGTATGTGAGAAGCTTGTACGATTGAGGACATGATATGGGCCTCGGCCTACTCGAAGTAGCTTTACAGCCACTATTACTGAATTATATCAAAGTATATAATGACGATTATTTGTACCTAATGTACACTCTATTGTCTGTACTATATTAGGTACCATGTACTATATACATATACAAAGATGATACGCAACTATTCGGTTTAACGCTCGCCACAAAATCCCATCTACAATCGGTAATCCGCTTACATCTGTAGATGTTGGGGTTGTTGCGGCAAAAATAAATTGCTCATGTGGGTTGTCGTCACGTGCGGTGTTCCGGGGACACAATCTAGGGGATGCAATCACTACATTACACGTGGCACGCAAGTATATGATACACACCTACTAAATTGTAAATATAACCTAGATGTCCGAATTTTCGTACATGAGGTTCAACTTTTTTACGAAAAAAAATCCATTTAACCATGTATTTTCAGCAAAACCCAATATCTTTTTATTTAATGTAGGTTTTAAAATAACATTAGTATTATAATTTCAACAAAATGCTCCAAATGGCACTGCTAAAAAAAATATTAGGAAGCTACTGTAAAGCGATTATTTATTTAATTTTTAGTCCGTTTTCGTCAATTGAAGAAAACGTCATTTTTATCATCATTTTTAGCAAATAAATAAGGCAGATACGTTATTGCCACAAAAAAACCCCTCTAAGAAGGCATATAAAAATAATGATAATAATAATTTGCCTATATGATTAGCTGATCAGTGCGAATTTGTTTGAACTAAGAAATAAGTAAACCTACTTACTTAGTACTTAATATATACCTATATCTAACTTTAAAATATCATAAATTTCTTTAAACACAATAATAATAATAGTTTTAGTCCCCTTAATAATAGTTTTGGATATGTGATGGATTTATTGACGGGAAAAAATTGTAAAACACAGTATGTTTTACAATTTGGAGTCGTTATCGTTTAAACAAATGAAGGTAAGTACCTAGTCAATAATTAACGTTTACACGTTGAAATAAATACTTACAGTTAAAAAGGTTTTTTTATGTAATAAAGGTAGCAAACGGGCATGCAGGCTATCTGGTGTTAAATGGTCACTGCCGCCCATAGACACCCACCCACAAACTCGCGTAAGACCTCCATGCGAGACTGTAGGAGGGTGCGTTGCTACCCCTGCGGGTTAAGATGGAATGCCTCTTCGTCCAGCTGACCGCATACTGCACCCTTCGACGCGAAACACGGCGTTGCTGCTGCGAAAGTAATAGATACAGCGGTGGTATTTAAGCGGGCGAGTCAGGAACAGATCACAAACTCTACCACCATGTCTTAACTACACAATGTCCTAACTTACACATTCACATTCAGTCTTAACTGCCAAAAGCACAATGTGTACTGTTCCTATACATACAGTTATGGTATGTTGGTGTCTATAAACACTACACAGATGTTAGAGAAAACAGGACGCAGAGTCAGACTGAATGACGCCGGCGAAGCAATAAGTAGAACGAATTGATTAATATGTAAACCAATTTGGTTTTTTCCAATCTTTTGTAGTGCTATTGTTATTCTTACTCGACTCACCTGCCCACTAGATGTCTGCTGTAAACAATATTTACGTATGAAAGGCGAGAACATATTTTTTCATTAATTCCACAAGGTAATTACTTTGTTTGCAGTAAAGTAATATGTGACGTCCTGCGTCCGAGGTGGTGGCCTGCATACCTACCCATTTGCTACCTTCATGACATA
>DWEU01000033.1:0-11213 GCA_018247155.1 Charidia lucaria
GTACAACAAGCACGCATTTGTTTCTTTTCAATTTACGCACATAATATACAGTCCACAAAACCATATTCACATGAACATATGGTCCATAATCGAGCGGATGATGCGTTGACACCACCGGCGCCCCGGCAAGTCTACGTTTGGCGTAAACAATTTTTTATGTATGAAGTTTTGTGCATCGGCCGACCCATCTGCATCGGAACTATCTTTCTATTGAATTTATTGCAAGAATTTTTTTTGTGTTTATTACGATGACTTCGACTGAAGATTTATTTAAAGTGGCTGAAGACCTGTATGGACTTTTAGAGAAAGCTAAAAGTGTCCAAAAACCAGATTAACTAGTGGTTATTTGCAATCAAAAATAAAATGCGTGGATGACTATCGTGAATCTTTTCGGCGTGCTCATAATAATATTGTGAAGGCAACGACACGTGAACAGTGGGCGAGTTTACCTTATTTTACGGAGGATGTGCATAACAATTTTGAGGAATTGTTTTTGGAGTTACGTGGTGACATAGCGGACATATTGGAAAACATTAAAAGCCAAAGAGAAGCGCAATCGAAAGGAAGTACTTTTGCCAGTCCTCAACAGCATGGTTCGTCGGAGTTTTTGACATCGGGTTCAACAGAAGTAAAGGTCAACCTACCTAAAATGAATTTACCAACATTCTCAGGCGCGTATGAAGATTGGCAATCATTCGAAGACGTTTTTTCATCATTAATTCACAACAATAAACTACTCAGTGACGTGCAAAAATTGCATTATTTAAAGTTATTAAAGTGTGTAATCGGTGAAGCAAGGACTTCTATTAAAAATTTTTAAGTCACGGAGAAGAACTATAGTTAAGCTGGGATACATCGAAAAATAGATATTCACACAAGAGGCTTATTGTAGATGCAATTTTGAAACGTTTATTTTCTACGAAGAAAATTAATACTCAGTCAGCGAGTCATTTACGTTCGTTTATTGATAACATTAATGAGTGTTTAAGTAGTCTTAAAGGGTTAAATGTTTCAACTTTGTCGTGGGATCCTGTTTTAGTGTTTTTAATTACTCAGAAATTAGATTCAGACACGCATAAAGAGTGGGAAAAATACGTGAGTAAGGAATATAAGCAAGATTTGCCTTCATTTAAAAGTCTTATTGATTTTCTTGAAACTAATATTCACACGTATAGTTTTAATAGCACAACCAGTCACCTCTCGATCTGTCAAGGAACGTTCTTTTCATACTAAATCTATTCAATTAACCTGTGAATTTTGCCGCAAAGATAATTTTTTATTTAATTGTAAGGAGTTTAGTAAATTATCACCTATTAAAAGAAGGGAGCACGTTAAAGATAGGATAGGATTGTTTAGCTGCAGGTCATTCAGTTTTCAACTGTAAACAAAAAAGTTCGTGCAGAATTTGTGGTAAGCGTCATCATTCTCTTTTACATTATAACACGGAGGAGGGAAAAGGGGAGACCGGGTCAGGTGAGGTTAACAGATATACAACCGGATATATATATCTTCTTTACACACAAATGTAGAAAGGAACAATAATATTCAGAACGACATTTCTATAGCATCACACTAAGCATTGAGTCACAAATGCGCACTATTGGCCACAGCACTGGTCAAGGTAAGAGGATGGTCGGGTCATGTAACAATTTTAAGGGCGTTGATAGATTCGGGGTCACAGGCCTCCTTCGTTAGCGCGAGGGCAGTTCAATCATTGCGACTTCAAACAACTGCGATTAATGCAACAGTAACAGGTGTAGGTTCCGCAGCAACAACAGTCAGTCACGTGGTACAGTTGGAGGTTTGTCTAGGTTTGATATGAAGTTCAGCCTCCCTGTAAAGGCATATGTGTTATCATCACATGTGACGTCTAAGTTGCCGTGTAAATCAATTAAGCCGAGAGAATGGTCACATCTCGAAGGGCTCAACTTGGCTGACCCTCAATATTTTGTTGCTAGTAAAATTGACATGTTATTGGGGGTGGAGGTGTATACGGAAATAATTAAGAATAATTTGATCAAAGGTCCACCAGGCTCACCAATGGGGCAGGATACAAGCCTGGGGTGGATTTTATTTGGCAACATTGATGAGGTCACGCGGGAAGGTGGTAAAATATTAGTCATGCATCACAAGTTGGAAGTTGATGTAGATAATTTGTTGAGAAGTTTATGGAATGTAGAAGAAACAAACAAACGGGAATTTACAGCCGAAGAAAGAAAGTGCGAGGAGATTTATTCAAATAACTATACGAGATCGACTGACGGTAGTTACGTAGTTAAGTTACCTATGAAAGGTTCAACAGAAGAAATAGGGGAAACAAGGGATATAGCACTTAAAAGACTTCAACTACTGGAAAAGAGTTTAGAGAAAAGACCACAAATTAAAGAAGAATACAAAAAAGTTATAGAAGAGTACATACAGTTAAATCATATGGAGTTAGTTCCAAAAGAAGATAGAAAGAAAAAATCAATATACCTGCCTCATCATGCAGTTATAAAAGAAGAGAGTACTACAAGCAAAATAAGAATTGTCTACGATGCGTCGTGTAAAGGAACGAAAGGAAAGTCATTAAATGATATATTGATGATAGGACCTCAATTACAGGAAGATCTTAGAAATTTGGTAATGAGATGGAGACTAAAGCCTATTTGCTTTGTAGCTGACATCCAGAAAATGTATAGGATGATACTAGTAAAAGAAGAAGACGCCGAGCTACAAAGAATTCTATGGAGATCAAGTATAGATGAGGAAGTACAAGAGTATCGTCTACTGCGAGTTACATTTGGTACTGCGTCTGCGCCATATTTGGCAGTTAAGACAATAATACAACTTGCAGAAGATGAAGGCAAAGATAATCTAGAGGCAGCAAGAGTCATAAAAGAAGATTTTTACGTAGATGATTGTTTAAGTGGAGGTTTTACGAATGAAGAAACTATAGAAGTAGTAAATGGAATCACAGACATTTTACACAAGGGTGGATTTACATTGCAGAAATGGGCGTCTAATAGTCAAGATTTAATGGACAAAATAAAAACAGACGAAGAAACAATGAACATCGATAGTAACAAAGAATGCACCACAAAAATATTGGGACTTTCTTGGAATGTTAAAACAGATTCATTTTATTACAAATTAAAACTACAATCGCCACCAGAACTCATCACCAAAAGAAACATTCTTGCAGATATACAACGGTTGTTTGATCCCCTTGGATGGTTGGCTGCAGCTATAATTTCAGCCAAAATTCTAATTCAGAAGATTTGGATGGAAGGATTGACTTGGGATGAATATGTGGGCGATATGATAAAGGAAGAATGGTTAACAATAAGAAATAGTTTTAATAATTTAGAAAAAATAAAAGTTAAAAGATGGATTAAAACAGAGAGAAAGAAATTAGATAATATCACCCTTCACGGGTTCAGCGATGCTTCTCAGACTGCTTATTGTGCAGTTATTTATTATAGAGTACAAACGAATAATGGCAAGAATGAAACTGGAATTATCGCATCTAAAACAAGGGTAGCACCTGTTAAGCCTGTTTCTATTCCAAGGCTTGAACTATGCGCGGCGGTCTTATTAGCAAGGCTATTAACTCAAGTACGAGAAGCAATGAGAATTCCGATAGAAAAAGTATACGCGTGGACAGATTCATCGGTAGTTCTATCTTGGCTATGTGGAGATCCGTTAAGGTGGAAGGTTTTTGTAAGTAATCGAGTGGTTGAAATATTGGATAATATAGGCCACTCGCACTGGTTTCATGTTCAGTCTAGGGAAAACCCCGCAGATATAGGTTCTAGAGGATTAGAGTTAAACGAATTAGTTAGAAATCAGTTATGGTGGGAAGGGCCAGAATGGCTTAAAGAAAATGAGATCGAATTTTCGAGACCACAGTTTATAACGACAGAAAGTACAGATATAGAAAGAAAGACGATACAAGTTAACACGAAAATAAAGGAAGAACGTACTATAATTAATTTTGATGATTTTGATTCATTAGAAGAAACGTTGAGAGTCATTGTTTATTGCAAAAGATTTTTAAGTCACAAAAAGGATTCAAGGGAAGAAATCAAGTTAATTACAGCGGAAGAATTAGAAGAATCATTAAAAACATGTGTGAGAATAGATCAAAAGGAAAGTTTGAAAGAAGAAATAGACAAATTAATTAATAAAGAATATGTAAAAAAAAGTAGTAAATTAAAGCTGTTAAATCCATACCTCGATAACTGTCAAATCCTCAGGGTAGGCGGCAGATTACGGAACTCAAATTAAAGTGATGAGGTTAAACATCCTATTATTATAGACGGAAAAGGCCAGCTAGCTCATCTGATAATCGCACAAGCTCATCAAAGGACATTGCACGGTGGAATTCAGCTTGTGCTTTGCTTTATTAGATCCAGATATTGGATGATTGGTGCGAAAAACGCAGTAAAGGCCTTCGTTCATAAATGTGTAGTGTGTGCACGACATAAGGCTGCAATCAGAACACAAATAATGGGAGACCTGCCTAATGTGCGCACAACACCAGCTCGACCATTTCTTCATAGCGGAGTTGACTTTGCCGGTCCCTTACATATTTTAAAATATAGAGGAAGGGGAGCAAAGTCAACCAAGGCTTATATAGCAATTTTCATATGTATGGCCACTAAAGCCATTCATTTGGAATTAGTTGGGGATATGACTTCAGAATCATTTATCGGAGCCTTTCATCGATTCGTTGCACGCAGAGGGAAGTGCACGCAGTTATATAGCGATCAGGGACGGAACTTTATAGGCGCTAACAAACAGCTTAAAGAAGCCTTGAAGGAGGCCAAATTAGAACTGCCAACACATTTTAACAATATGTTAGCATCAGAAGGAACTAATTGGCATTTCTTACCGCCCTATAGTCCAAATTTTGGGGTTTTGTAGAAAAGTGGAGTGCACTCTGTTAAGCATCACTTGCGCCGCATATTGACAGCCAGACTCACTTTTGAAGAAATGGCAACAACGCTATGCCAAATCGAGGCATGCCTAAATTCGCGGCCATTGACACCAATTGATGTTTCAGATTCTGAATTTAAGTTGCTCACACCAGGCACTTCTTAATAGGTGAAGCTCCCATAAACATAGCAAGCCCAGACTTATGTAACATTAATATGAGTCATTTGTCACGTTGGCAATTTGTACAACGTTTGGTTAGAGATTTTTGGCACCGGTGGCAAAATGAGTATTTATCTCGCCTTCAGCAACGCCCCAAATGGCTTAAGCAAGTAGAAGAAATTGAGATTGGTGACGTTGTGCTATTAAAAGATGAACATTTGCCTCCTGGCAAGTGGCCCCTCGGAAGAGTGGTCGCTAAACACCCCGGACCAGATAGTGTTACGCGGGTATACACTATTAAATGTGCAAAAGAATTAGTGAAACGTTCAATTTCAAAAATCTGTCATTTACCTGTTGAAGTCAATTAACTCATGAATTATGTTTTATAGTTATACTTATGTTATAGTTTATTTATGTATACATTAGTTATTTTTGTTTTGCTTTCAAATAATATTTGTTATTTGTGACTTGTGACTTTTAGCTCATGTCATATTGTTTGCTTAACTTTTAAAGTTTGTTAACATTTAACACTTAAATTGTTACTACTTGTTATTTTCATTATGTTACCTTACAGCTGTTTCTATATTAATTCTAAGTTTCAAAGGTGGAGTAAAATTTCTAGATTTGAGGTTGTGAGTGTTGTTAGAACAGTTTTGTTATTAGAGTCATCTTGTTTCTTGTAAGATATTTTGCAGCACAATTAGATATTAATATAATTTTATTGTTAACTTTGGTAAAGGACTGCTGTCCTTGGTGGGCGGTATGTTCGATTCGTATTGTCATCATAAGTCAGTCGCAATTAAACTTGTGTACAACAAGCACGCATTTGTTTCTTTTCAATTTACGCACATAATATACAGTCCACAAAACCATATTCACATGAACAGTACCCTAGTAAATCAATGAGGGTCTTCGTCCTTTTAAACATGAGACATAGTTGAAAGTGGAAAAATTTGTACTGGAAGACACCCGGACTTTAAAGATTGAAGAAAAAACAGTTATCTGCATTAGTTGGAGTATCAGATATCACCATTTTGCAAATACTACATGACTCAGGCATGACAAAAGCCAATGCAACAACTTTATAACTCTCTTGCATTATGTGGTGAGATTTTAGACTAACAACACCCCCATACCCAAAATCACGTGTATGTTTTAAGTAAAACTATATTGAAAAATTTTAGAATATTATCTTGAAATACAGGTCAGATTATGATCAGATTATGATAAATTTTTGGAAAATTAAGCATAGTGATAAAATATCCAGACAGACATTAAGGTTGCAGGTTGTCTTTGACTGGCAACGGTGAGTTTTTAAAGGCCACGCGCCACTGTTTATTTTAGAAATCGTGCGTTCTAAGAATAATTAATACAATTAATACACTTAACTTAATAATTAATATCTCATTACCCCCCCCCCCCCTTGTGATATTTGGTGATTTTTTCCCGAAACTCCCCCACTCAACTTTCGAGCCTCACGTGATTAATGTACGATCCCAATATAAAACTCTCCTGCAATCCTCCATCGATAGTTGAAGTTGGAATATTTTTGTCCTTTAGAAACATTAAATGCAAACCATTTACTCGAATCATCAGTTCCCGCAGATTTAGGTTTACATTCTCTGTTAAATTGACAAACGAGAAATGTAATTTTTTTTTAAATTCATTAGCAAGTTTTGTCGAATCGTCGTGTTTTTTATTTCGGTTTTTGTAGTCCTCTGATATTGTGTTCCACATAACTTCTCTTGCTTCAAAGATTTCAATTAATTTGTAAACATCTTCGTTACTCCAGTACCAGTAACCAGCCATATTTTTTATTGTTTATGGTAACCAATTAATCATAGTATCCGCACGTTCATAGTTCTCGACCATTGCGCGTGCGCATGAACAACTGACAATTACAGTACACCGCATACGGCGCGAAGCACGCCGCTGGGCCCCTCACTCTCTGCATACGCTGCCGCGGCCAGGAATAAAACATATAAATGTTTACAAACAAATGATAAGAAATGTTTTATTTTTTTACAATTTGTTAACAGCTGTAGTTTAGAAATGTTTCCTAACATTATCTAACATGAAAACATTTTCTACCATTGTGATCGTATGTTTCTTAACAAATGTTTACTAACGTTTGTAAACATTTTTTAACAGCAATATGGCAGCAAACTCATCAAGTTGTTTTGAAGCTTGTTCACTTGTTTTACAGGTTGATATCGCCCTTTGCAGGTCTAGTTTGTTTTTCTTTTTATTACAAGAAGGTAGCAAACGGGCATGCAGGCCATCTGGTGTTAAATGGTCACTGGCGCCATGGACACCCTCCCACAAACTCGCGTAGGACCTGCCTTGTCTTCTGTATTTAGTTTTTTTCTTACTTGATTGGATCTAATGCCGAATACTATTTTATTTTACGACACTTCATCGCGTAATTTAACGAACTCGCATTTGCTTGCTTGAGTTTTTATTATCGTCATGAACTCATGAAAGTGTTCATCTTCATGTTGTTCAATCTGGAAAAATATGTATATTACGAAAGATATATTTGTTTTTGGCGCAAATACTCTTTAAACCTGCAACCTTAATTATTTGCAGGTTGTTTTTGTCTGCGTCGCAAAAATTGAAGCTATTGTAAACTTCTGTAAGCATTAAGCATATTATTGTAAGCATCTGGATCAATCACAGCCATAAACGTTGCTGCCTGGATCTCGGTGGCTCCAGCTCGGTGATCTCGGGTGGCTTTTTATCCAGTTGAATAGCAGTAGCATACCATTCAAACTGTTGCGACCATTTCTCGCAGCTCATAGACTTGTCCGGTTCAACTTGTAAGTTAGCTGGCGGTTTTATCCCACTTCTGACACAATGTAATGTGATAACATAATAAAAAACTTTAAGATATTTTTATGAAGACTATCGTTTTTTTTATTTCACATTTAGACAATACACATTTTTTATAAAACCAGAATTGAACGTTTTACAAGTATCGACCGTATAGGTTTTATACTTCACAGTCGGGTCGTTAATAAAAATCGTAAAACAGTTGGAACAATAGTAATTCGAAACGTATGAAACACGTACGAAAACACAACACGATTTGAAAATTATAAAATTGACATAAATAACATTTTACAAATACGAATACAGACAATAAATACTGTATCACGTTTTATTCACATCCACATATTTATATTTACCGTTATTTCTATTAATAAACAATGTCGGTCATCGACAACTTTAAAAGGAGGATCTATCTATCTTTAATAGTTTTCATGATATACAATTTTTTACTTTTTAAGTACCGTTTATGATCTTGCTTTACATAGAATTTTTACCGTGTCTCCTATGTTTTTGGCTTGATTTGTATTCTGTCAATTATTTTTAAAAGCTCGTGAGTTAGTTTTACTGATTTACTAACATTTCAAAGCCGGACGTTTAGTCTTTCTTTTTCAAAATATATGTTTTATTTTTGGAGGACTTTTTTTATTCATTATTTATAATCTACTACATAACACCTACAAATTGATAGAACATTATTAACTAACTAGTAACTATTAGTAACTAAATCCAAGGATAAACTGTAAAACTCTTTAAAGTATTTACGAAAAAAAAAATGGCCAGTCGATTGAATGTAGCAGCTCTTAGCAGTGTGTACTAAAAGGCTAAAATAATTATGAGGATGATAATGGAATTAAAAACAATCAATAAATAGAAATATCTTTATTACACATACAATTGTGTTTATAACATATAAAGACAAGAATTTTAGTTAATAAGATTTTCAAAATGGGGGGAAATTTTGAGGAGGGTAAAAAGGAGGGAGAGTTTATTTCCCTAAACCTTCATAGCCTTTGGCGCTCTTTTAAAGAATCCACCAGCTTTTGCTCGAATCCAGACGACAGTATTTGTTCTTGCATTCCTGGGATTTTCTTAAGAACTTCTTGGGGGTTCAGTGGCAATATTCCTAAAGCCTTAAAGCCAATTATGATGTGCTTTGTTTCCGTCATCCGAATACTTTTAGTTAATACCTTAAGCAATTTTGGAAAATGTTTTTTGTTTCATATTGTTTAAGATGGATTTTCAAGCTTGTACTGGTATAGAATTGTACTGTTTCGAGGTAAGTTTCAAACATAGCGCTGTCAAACCAACCTGACTTAGTACAAGTATCTGATGGTCCTTTTTTAACCCTTTCTGAATACAAATTTGATGTCTTAAAAAGAACATCATACAATGGACGGCATTTACCACTTGCAGTGGCCTTATAAGAGACATGTTTCCTTTAGTAGAATTAACTATGTATTCCCTCTGAATATTTTACGCCCCGTCGAAAAATGCACTTAAATAAACCAGGGTCGTCGGAAAGGTTGGTTTCATCAAAATGAGCAATATTTTCGGCTGGTATTTTTTCCAATGTCGCTCTAAAATTATTAAAATAGTTCTTGAGCTCCTTTTTCAGCTCTTGGCTTTGAAATATTTTGGGTAGTTCTCATAGTAAATTCGTCGCCATGCCTTCCTAGAAAGTTTTTAATTCCTGGCAATGCCCCATGCATTCATTTTATGTTTGAATATATGATCCCGTGAATATTTTTTTTCAAGTATTCAATTATTTTTTCAATTTTTTTGAAATAAAACAGGGTGATGTAAGTAGTGCTCTAGATTTAAGGAAAAATATTTTAAAAAATCCTAGTGTAAATAACAATATGAATTATGTAAAAAATAATATGATGGAAAATTACATCATCATGCATTGTCACATATTTAGCTCAGTGCTAAATAAATAAATAAATGATTTTTATTTATTCTTCTTTATTCATTATGATAATTAAAAAAACAATTATTATTTTTATTTACGCACAAATTAACCCCACATTTAGTACCTGAAATTGTGGAACAGCCTTTACATTTGGGAAATTTGCACCGGAGTGATCCACCTACTTTTGGCCAATGTTCAGAACCATCTTTTCTTATGTCTTTTGGAGGTGGTGGAGCTGAAGAACCTTTTCTTTTTTTTATTGTAACTCTTCTTCTAGGAAACTGGTACTAAGACGCCCTCTTTTAGCTGCTTTGGTGGTTTCTTTGTTGCATAGCACAAAGGCCAATTCATTTCTGAATTGTCCCATTGTAATCAGACTCTTTTTAGATTTAGCCCTTTCTTGAGCATTTTTTTATAAATTATCCAAGAGTTTAGAGCAAGGTCAGAAAAAAATACGTAAATACCGCTTTTTAGACCTCATTTTTATATGATTTCTGCCTAAAAGCTATCCATGCGATCTACTCCTCCCATGTGTTTATTGTATTCTTGGACAATAAACGGGCTAGAAATCTCAATCTTTCCTTTTTTACCTTGTCAAATCTATTGACTTTACTTACAGACAAGGTTCCAGAATAAAAAAATAACAGGGTCACTATTTTATTATCTTTCCAAGCTACGCAACTCAAATCTATATCATCATGCATAGAAATATGATGTATCACTGAAGATACTATCTCTACGCTATACAAATACATCGCACACCTAGGTCTTAATGGAGCTAAATCAAAAATACTAATATTTTAAGTTATACACACGATCTAATTCCTTATTCGAATACCTACCTATCCATTAATAAACATTAGTAAAGTACATTGTTAAGCAATAGAGAAATAACGCCAAAGGTCAAATTTTATATATATTTTTTTTTATTAATTAATAAATTTTTTATAAATTTAATTTTATATTTAATTTAGCAACTTATAAAAAGCATATTTATATACAAAATACTCCGGCATTACCCAGGGACCAGTTTTTCACCTTTTCTGAACAAAGTGTATTTTTGAGTTATAACCTCCTTAGATCTAGGTGTGCGACATAGAAAAGTTCGTCTTTAGATACATAATTCACCATGTTTTGGACAGACAAGGGGTGCTTAAAAAATCAGTATCTCGATTTTTTTTATTAAGGCAGCAAACGAGCATGCAGCTCATCTGGTATTAAATGGTCACTGCCGCCCATAAACATCCTACAATATCACGTAGGACTTTGTCCCACCTGGCTTTTATTGTTTAAGATCTTTATTATTTCTCATAAACAATTTACAAAATTCACTTACTAAGAAAAAGTACATATACACAAACTCGCGTAGGACCTGCCCACGCGAGACTGT
>DWEU01000034.1:0-11130 GCA_018247155.1 Charidia lucaria
TATTATATTTTAGTTTTATTCACAAGATGGTATAGATTACTTTATGTCAAATGGTAATGTTATCAGAAAAAAAAAACATTTTGTGCTGTGTCACTCACTATTAAACTTGAGCAACAATGTGTTGTTAAAGGAGGTAGGCAATGTAAATTAACGCTCAACAAGTAAAGAAGGTAGTCAACAGAATTTCAAAAAGAATTAGTAGGTAACTAAGAAAATATGCCACAAATATGTATATATGTTACCTACATACTCCTAATACCTACAGCTAACTGTAATGAAAATAGTAGCTTTAGATAGATATAAATGATAAGTAGATTTGGTTTAATTTGAGTAAGTAAGCTAATAACATGAGCTTCAAACACATGTCAAACCTGGATGCCACAAAAACATGTCAACGCAACACACAATTTTACTACGATTTCAAGTGAATTCAGGATTCTTTAACTATAGATATAAAGATATATAGATATAACTTGTTAATCTCAAACCATTTAAATGTCTGTAACTGCAATCTGTCAAGATAACAATGTTTTTTCTGAAACAAACTTTTATCTGATGTCTCAACCTTATTTCTCTTAGTACAATAATTTTAAATTAATTTAAAAGTTTTGGGGACGTTGGACGTTGCCACATACGCTAACCCCGCCAAATGACTGTTGTTGATCGTTATAACTGTTAAAAATAATTGTTGTTTACAAGCATATACTATGAAATCGCACCGAAGATTCTTGATATTTTTATTGGAAGTATTATAGGTTAAGTGTCATTTCGTTTCATTTAATAAATGTTATTACGAATTTATACATAAAATATTGTTACCGTAGTCTGTATTCATGTAGTAAATAACAACGTGAAGTAACATAGTGAGATGTTTAATAACAAAGAATACCTAACTCATTTCTTACAAATACACTGTAATGCTATTGTTTATAAGCGATTAAAGTGTACCTTTGAAGCAATATTTCTTTTTATTTCTATTAAATTCATACCCATCCGCACATATTTTATTATTTCAATAACATAGACATGAGACTGGTGACTATGCAGAATCTAAAATATTTTTATTTTGCCGTGGATACCCTTTCCTTTGTCCAATAAGAATTAAAATCCTGTTTAACGATTTGGGGTACCATTACCATTTAGTGTAACATTTATGATTTTTTTATGTCTGAGTCAGGGGGACAAACAGCCAGCCAGCTTACCTGATGGTAAGTGGTCACTGCTACCTATGTACATAAAATACCAGAGAAGTTGCCTGTGCGTTGCTAGCCTTGCCGGACTTAGGGTATCTCTAAAACTCATCGTTTGACACTATCAACTTATAAAATGATAAAATAATGCTGTATGATGTTTAAGTAGAAAACGAAAAGATTACGATATGATAGAACTTTATTTATTTTTCTCACTTTCTCCGTTTGTGTGTAGGTGTACCCCACTGAAATACTTTTTTATGTCATGAAGGTAGACGTAGAAGGTAAACGTGTATGCAAGCCATCTGGTTGCATTGGTGTTACAGGGTCATCGCCGCCCATGGACCCCATCCCACAAACTCGCGTAGGACCCGTCTGTTCGATTCTTGTCTAGTATGAGGATGGATAGAGAACGACGCCACGACTTGGTAACATTTACCCGCAACCGAGCGAGGGATTGAGAATATCGACGAAATGATTGGCCGTCCGCGCTAAGATAGTTCGCGTTGCACTCCCGCACGAGAGGTCTGCGTTAAACTCGCGTTGATTGTTTCTCGACACAATTTAATTTTCAAATCTTTGATCTTTTCTTATTGTGAAAATATTGAGAAACATTGACACGTTGTCAGACATCATAAGATGTGCCGTGCAACATCTTCAGCTACTAAGCCAGTATAAGGTGAATTTTAAGGGTGGTGGTGTTCTTCCTTTTCTTAGTACTAGTGCAAGGATCAAAATCAAACTTACAAATACAGTCCACTGAAATTGTAGATAGGTACTTGCGAATCAAAATTACCGCACACTATCCAAGCGAGGCTGTAGGAGACTGCGTTGCTACCGTGAGTGACTGTTTGTTCCGTTGACCGCATACTGCATCCTTCGACACGAAACGGCATTGCTGCTGCTTCACGGAAGAAATACATACAGTGGTGGTATTTACGCGGGCGAGCTTGGGACAGATTACAGTCTACCACCTGTAAAATCTGCATTCTTGTAATTTTAGGCATAACGTACGTTATGTCGCTCGTAGAAGGGTAATTAAAAATAAACAACAATAATGAATAAATTTATTTATTGAAAACATTAAACTACACAAATGTTATTACTAAAGACTCCATTTTCATATTTTAATAGATCTAGATTCTGACATAGATCACTCAAACAAACCAATATGTGCCTTTGACATATGTTTAAAATAAATTTACAAATATTGTACTTAGTAGAACTACTTATAATGATATACGCTTCGTACAAGTTATAGTTCACTGTAGTTGGAACTTGCAGGGTCGCATTCAACTGACATCACGGTCTGTAATGTCCGCTCCGGCACACATCAGCACACAGTGTGAGCACAGCTTGCGTGTATGTTTGTGTAATCCTACACATGATACTTATTTTAAAAAGTGTTGCTAAATTTTATAAAAATATTGCAATATACCTAAACATTCATATTTTACACGTATTGCCAACAATATCATAATTCAATTTAAATTTACAGTCCTTAATCTACGTTTCTATGCAATAATGCATTATACCTAATTTGTTTTCGCGACAATTCCGAAATAAAATGGTACTATCACATTGTCCTTCCTCACATTAAAAATATATACACAACGATCAACTCGCGCACGTTTACAACGCATCATAGTCTTCAATAACTGTTTACAGATACCAAGATATAAGATGTGAAATCACATCTAGTAAATATGCATTATTATGAGGCAAACTGTTAAAACTTAACCTATTGCACGTTTTTTATAATTATTGTTACGAGTTATTAAGAAATATCTAAACAATAAATAAATTTCGTCTCCCATTTTCGGGATCTTAAAAAAGTTCAGAAAAATGCCATGTGCTCGAAGCACATGCACAAACCCTATTTGATATCACTCACTGAAAGTTGTATTTTTGGCTGGAGAGGAATCTCAGCAGACATTTCCGATGTGTCGGAGCCGGGCGTGAGGAGACGTCGCGACCACTGGCTGCCTTCGTCGGTCTCTGCGTCCCGCACTTCGACGGACGACGGCGACCCAGTAGTGGACTCTATCGAAGACACTATTCTCTCCGACACGTCGTCGGTTAAAATAGGCATCGATTTGCCGACTGATTCATCATCGGTCAGAAGCGGCATCGAAATCGGCCCGCCCACCGCCACACCCACTTCTTCCGTCGAAACAAAGGATAACTCTGTGTTCGGCGACGGCAGCAATGCGGTTCTGTAGTTGTTACTACTCAAGGGATCTGTAGTTTTTGGAGCTATTCTAGGATCTGTAACCGTAATTGGAAGTTCCAAAGAAGTCGGAACTGTATGTGGCGTAACACCAATAACTGCGAGTCCGTCCTCCAAATTGGATGGCACAGCGGGCTCGCTGTCGGCTTTAGTCGGTACTTCTACTGGAGTCATTATGGGTTGATTTAATGTTGTGCTCGTTTCAGAAACACGACAGTGAACAGAAACATTAGCATTTAAATCCCGAAAATCTGGAGCTTCGTCACGAACTGTTTCGCCATGAAACACATCGCTGTTGGCAAGTGCAGCTTCGAGGATGTCTCGACGCTCTGGCTGTTGCATTAACGTTGGGACTGGCTCCGACATGGGAACTAGTTGGTTATTTTCTAACACTAGAGGACGGTTATCTATCGGTGTGAAGGTGCCGTTATCTTCTACGCAAAGATAGAAAGATCCGGCTGGACCTCCAAAATGTTCTCCAGGAACCGCGAGTAATTGGCCATCGGAGAGGGTTGCCGGAGGGACAGCTTGCTCTGGTTGCGCCAATGCTGGTTCCAATTGACGGGCTATAGCAGTAGATGGTAAGAGCTCTTCGAAGTTCTCCATATTTGGATACGAAGATGCCGAAGCAGTTGGGGGGGTAGTTATGGTAGGTGGAATAATTGAAGATGCAGCCGTGCTAGATATAGGACATAACGCTGGCATTGGTGTCGGAGCTGGTGCTATTGGAACGTCTTGCTTAGGTTTCTTCAATGGAGCGGTACATTCCGTAGCCTGCTTTCTTACTCTTGGTTTTTGAACATTTGAGACGACTGTTTCGTTAGGAGAAATATTTATTGTTTTTTGTAAAACTATTTTGTTTTCCCTTGTTGGAGCTGGTATAGTTTTTTGAATAATTTGACCTGTTCGTTGTAGATGTTCAAACTGCGCCGCTGTTAATTGCATCATAGCACCGGTCTTTTGCTGAAAGAATATTAATGGTTCAGCTGTATTTTTTTGCGTTGTGTGATTAACTTTCTTGGGCTCATTCGAGAGAGTTCTTTTTGGTGCTGGCCTTATCTCAGGCATCGGGGCTATGTTGTGGGCAGTTGTAGTAACTCGCCCTCCTACAATTAACTGACCTTTAGAGGTTATTATAGCACTCTTTTGTTTCGGTACAATTCTCGTCGGATTTTTAACTACTCCTCCAACAGTTGTCACCACAGATTTGTTCGAATTGGCGGAGCTAGAAGGTGCCCTATGAGCAATTGTTTTTAATTGTGATATAGGTTGTTTGTTTGGGAACAGTATTTTTTCATGTTCTGGCCTTAAAACGATTCTAGATTGTGATCCTTGGGCATTGGTAATAATCATAACCGTATTCCCTGAAGAATCGGATGCCGATGGTACAAGTTTCGCAGAAACCGGCTTATTTTCTGATATTTGTAACGGGGACTCAGGTCCTTTACCGACAAATAAATGTGCCTTTCCAGTTTGAGGATCAATTACAATTTTTTGAGTTCTAGGCTGACGAGGAGCAGCTTGAGGTAAAAGAATGAACTTATCCGATTTCACAGGATTTTGATGTACTGGTTGAATCAATGAAGGTTGGGGTTTAATTTCTTTAGATTCAGGACGCGGAGCTTGCTTCGTCATTATAATTTTCTGCTTTGCACCCGTCTTGTCGATTACTAACATTTTTGTTCCGCGCAACTTAGATGATTTAGAAAGAATATTTGGTGTTGTAAGTTTACTTACTTCATTCACTGGATTCACTAATACCGTTTTAAACTCCGGCTTTGAAGAATTTTGTTTTATTTGGCTAATAGCAATCTTTTCACTTTCCATAACAGTTTGTTTAGGTTTAACGATTTTTTGACCTGGGGAATTTGTTATTATGTTTCCGTCTGGCATTACAATCGACATTTTCTCAATACTTTCTGGGGTTAAAATTTCGTCTGATAATACTATAGGCATGGAATTTATGTCAAACATAGCGTCTTCAGAATTTTCAGAATCTTTAACTGCTTTGGTTGATGCGGTTGTTGAAGACACAACTGATGACTGCGGTTTCATTTTTTGAATCTTAGCCGGTGTTTTCGTTATTTTCCTTTGTTTTTGTTGAATCACAATAGTATTTGAATCTGTTGGGGTATCAGTGGCAGTCTGAATAGTGTAAGTTTGAACTGATGGGCCATCTTGAGGCACATTGTTACTACGAGACAGAATTATTTTATCAGGAGTTGCAACTTCGGTCACGTTATTAAGCAAATTTTTATGGGGGGTATTTGATCGACGAATAACAATTTTTTGTTTAGGTGCATGAGATTTATTGATCATCCCCGGTTTACCAACGTCAAAGTTTAAAATTTTCTCCTTCCCAGGTACTATAATTTGTTTCGTTAAAATATTAGGCGTTGACAACTTAGGTGGGCAGGGTTCTTCTAAAATCTTTAATAATTTAGGTGATGTTTCAAATGTAACAGATTTACAACTCGGAGACTCAATTTTTTTTTCAGACGGTAAAAATGTTGTTTTTTGCTCTATTGTTTTTGTATTGATAATTAGTTCGTTATCTTTATTAGATTTATATCCAAGTGATTTCACTTTCTTATTTGGGGTCGTAACGTCAGCAACATTCATTTTAGGCTCTATTGATTCTGACATTTGAACCAAGGACTGAGCCGCATTTAGGTTTTCAGTTTTTTCTAGCTCAGTTTCAAAGCGAGCGGTAATATTATCTGTCTTGTGATGAGATGGAATCTGAACGTTATCTTGAATACAAGTTTTGTCTATATTAATTTGGATGTTTTCAGAAGTAACACTATTATAATTTGTTAATAGCGTTTCTTCAGGATTCTGACTGTCCTCTTGACTAGTGCTAACAATAGCTTCTTGATGTTCAGGCTTATTTTGTATTGTCGTCGATGGTAAGTTGATAAGTGTTTCTGCAATTACGAGATCCGATTCGGATGGGACCTTTTCTGTCACATCTCTGTCAATGTTTTCGACAGTTTCTACATGAATGTTTTGAGTTTCCTCAGATATATTTAGATCTGACATTGTTTGTAAATTTTCATTTACATGCACTGATTCTATGTCGTTAGCTACGGAAAGATCTTTGCTTAAAACGGCACTTACTTTGTTAACTACATTAACATCAACATCTGTCGGTACATTCAAATTATTTTCTGAACTTTTTTCCACAAAACCGTTAACGTTTTTAATACAGTTGTTATCCTTATTATCGTCTTCAAACAAGTCTTCTGGAAGATCATTACTGATGTTTTTAGTCACTTTATCTGTATCTCGAGATACACTAAGTAAAGCATCAACTGCTGATGCCGTAGATTCATTCATGACCGGCTGAACAACATCTTCTGATAAGGGTTTATCTACGTTTGGAAGACATTCTTTAATCGTTTCGGGTTCCTGAGCATTTATTTCAGCATCACATATTGTAACAATTTTTTCATTACTATAGTCTTCGTCATTTTCTTTTTTTTCGGCAATTTTTTCGTCCAATATAGATTCATTGTTTTCACAAGGTTTTTCAATAATGTCATTAATTTGTTTATTTACTACAGTTATGAAATTATGTTGTTTATGTTCTAAGTCACGTTTATCTGACCGCAGTGTATCTAGTTCTGAAAAGTGGACGTCAATCCCTTTTTCATCTTCAGGTTTTCTGTGTTCAGATACATTTTCAACATACTCCATATTTTCTTTTTCCTGAAAAATCATTTCTCGTTTATTCAAACTTTGCTCCAACGTTTCTTTTTCCAAATCACGTCCAAAAGGACTTTGTAAATGAATATTTATCTGACTATAATCAGAGTTAGGCTTGTTTATGGAACGGAGTTCGTGTAAGTTATCTAATGCTATGTGGTCAGTTCTAGAAAGTTGTTCAATTTCATTATATTCATTTATAATTTTTTCTTTTGTTTGAACTAAAATATCCTTTTTTTCTGTTTTTTCTCTAGTATCAGTATCTTTTAAAATTTGATATTCTGGCGTAGATAATATAGGCGACGGTAATGGAGATGAACAACCTACATGAAAATCATCCTTTAATATGTCTCCTGAATTTTTTTCCTTTTCTCGCATTTGGGCAGCCTCAGCCTTCATCTTTTTTAACTGAATTTTTGGGGCCAAGCGAGCAACTTTTATAGGTTCTACAGTTGATGGTGAAATCCTAGTGTCAGGTGATAGTATTTCAGATCCATTTATGTCTTCCGATAAATCCATTCTATCGGCATTTAATTGTTCTGCTACATATTTACCAATCGCATCTTGGCTTCTAGAATGACGACTTCGAAAAAATGTTTTAGTTTTAAATATTGTTTTTGGGGGTGGAGTATCTAAGCTAGATTTTATTTCTGGTGAATTAACAGTTTCTGGTAAAGCTTCTAGTTTTTTATCTGGGGATTTGACAATCGAAGGCTCGGGAAAATTTTCCTCTATTTTTAAAGGTTCAGGAGCTGATGGTAACTCCGGAACTGTGGTCTTATTAAGAAATTCAGCTACTTCTCTGACTACATCATCATCATCTAAACTGACGCTCTTTGTGTCTTCTTTTCGTTTCGGATTCTTTACTCGTGGAATTTTTCTACCAATGTCAGTTTCCTCAGGCCAGTCTTCATCTTCACAAAATTCGTATTTAGAATCACTAGAACTTTCTGGTTTTTCTGCTACTGTAACATCTTCAGAATTCTTAGAGGTAGGAATTGGCAGTTCTATGGGAACTTGTGCTTCTGGTAGTTCTGCTGCAGCCGCAACGGCTGAAGATTCCGCTGGTGTAGCAACCTCAGGTGATCCAGACATAACTATCATCGTAGATTCATCATTTGAATCATCATCAATGTCCCAATCTGCTAAAAGACTGCTTTTTATTTCCTCATCAGTCTTTATCTTTTTAACTTCATTAATTGGTATATCGTCAGCTGCCCGTTTCTGGCTCCCAGATTTCTTATCAGTTTTATCTTTATCAGTCTTATCTGGTCGCGACTTACGCGCTTTCGGTGTTTTCGACGAGTTTGGGGATGATTTTGGTGATCTAATTATTTTTTTCTTTATTGGTGATGGTGTATAGGGCATAAATGTTACACTATGCGTTTTACTATGCAGAATTAATACATTTAAGCGCGTTGTAGTAAATGGACAAGCATGACACGAGTATATTCCAGAACTTGAAATTTTAGGTGTGCTAGGTGCAGACACTGGTTGTTCAGTATCTACTTTGGTGTCATCTCCAGGTTCAGATCCTGCACGACTAGTTGATGGGGTTGATGCGGTTTCTGAATTCACTGACTGTGCAGGTGTACTCTGTGATCCTTGTAACAATATGTGTACTTTGTAGTTGGGCTTGTTTACGTTTATCTGAAATTTATAAAAGAATGTATTTAATTTTTTTTAAATATTTGAATGAGATATAGTAGTAGAGTATACGAGAGGTGATCAATAAATAATGATAATCGAGTATTTCTAGAACGCACAAAACCCAAATTATTATTATTATTATTGTATGCTTGCTTATATATCCACTAGTTCAGCTTAAAAAAAATTATAAATCAGACACCATTACCGGAAGATACATTCATTTGAATGCAAACTGTCGAAGAAATCAAAATGGAGAAAAATTAAATAAGAGCTGTCAAGTACCTCAGCCTGAATAAAATTTCTGCCAGACATACACAGCGACTTGGATGAAACATTGGGTGAATCTGCTCCTCCATATTCCACAGTCGCACGTCGCACAAATTTGCAAAGGAATTTAAGCTGGTCAGAGCCACCACTTAAGATAGGAGAAAACGTAGAAAAAGTGGCAATTATCGTGTTGACCGATCGAAGGATGACCATAAGGTATGTAGCTGAGGTCAAAGGGATCTCATTTGGCAGCGTTCAAAAAATCATTGTAAACGAATTGCATATAAAAAAGGTCTCCGCGCGTTGGGTGCCGAGAATGTTAACCAACGAGCAAAAAAAGAAACGAGTCGACATTTCGAGGGTGAATCTTCAAATGTTCCAGGCCAAGTGACCATGGACGACACTTCCGCGGCAACAAATTTGAGGACAAGTTTAAAGTCTCAAGACACCTACCTATTGTCTAAGAGAATCATGGGTACATTAAAAGATACACTAAATGTATTAACTTCTTAGGAGACTGTGTAGAAAAATAAAATAATTTTTTTAATCTAATAATTCTGTTTGATATTGATTATCATTACTTTTTGATCACCTCTCGTATATAATAATACGTCTTTATTTATTAATATGCTTTTATTAGCTTCAAATGTAACAAAAACTTTGAATGTGATGTGATTTAACTCGCTTCGAATTGTCAGATTAATTTAAAACATTGCAAACTTATCAAGGACCAATGACAAAGTAATATGAAAACATTTGACAAAAAATCCCAAAATTTCTGCAAACACATAATTTTAATTTATCGATTAACTTTGCATATTCACTAAGAACCGTTAACAATGTAATAATTTTAATAGCAATATTACGAAAAATCGTTAATTAAGAAAGTAGTTTACAAAGAACACGTTTTTATAAAAAAACGAACTAAAAATTTTGAAATAATAGTTTAAAAACGCTTTTTTACAATTTCCTTTTTTCTCTAGTCATAGTTCCAATTTTACTAAGTTTATATATTATTTTTAAGTTCGTTTGGGCATGAAAGCGTGTTTTTAAACTATTATTTATTTTACTGAACACCAAAATAATATAGACAATTACATCACATAATATATACCTTTCTTGTAGGAGTTTGAGTTCTGAATGAATCTGACGGCCTCCCTTTGCCACGTCCTAAAGCAATAACAGTTTTCAATTTGTTAGTATCATGGTTTATCAAATAGGTATACTTGTGAGTACTTCCATACGAAAGATACATATTAGCCCAAGAGCTTGTGAACACCAGGCCTTCATCATTTTACAGAAGCTGAAAGCTTCTAAGCGCACACTCCTATTACAGATGTATGGACAATTATGAAGCTCAGGCTTTTGTGGGCTTCTATAGATATATGGTCCTAAAGGGGTGTCAATTCCAACCTAAATTCGTCAAATAAACTGCTTGCTAGTAGTTACTATGTTTATAAAATTGTTAGCACCTGTTTGTTTGGTAGCAACAGTGTGCTATAAATGTTGTGTTATTTTAAACATTAAAATTACATTTTATAATTTGATGTATTCAGGTCAAAACTTGTCAAATTTTAAATAATGTTAATGTTAAATATTAATAAGGCATTTACCTCTGAAATTGCCGTTCTGCTGTACTGGACATTTCAAATCAAAACATTTTTTTTGGCTGATAATTCTAAATTAAAAAAAAATAGAATTCTTTTTTCTAAAATCGTCATTTGTTTAATAGTTAGTGTTTTGTTTTCAACACATTCGAACATTTTTCGTAATCATGGATACGTTCAAAATTCGAGTATTTATGGAGTGCGAATACCGTTGTGGCAGCAATGCGGCACAAGCGGCACGCAACATCAACGACGTCTACGGAGCGAACACTACAAACGAACGCACCACCCGTTATTGGTTCGCCCGCTTCCGTTCTGGCAATTTTGACTTGAAAAATGAACCTGTGGTCGTCCGAAAACTTTAGTCGACAATGACGAATTAAAGGCGATTGAGGAAGCTGAAAAAACTCAATCTACGGCTAAATTAGCAGCAGCTTTCGACGTTAGCATCAAAACAATATTGGTCCATTTGCATCAA
>DWEU01000035.1:0-11085 GCA_018247155.1 Charidia lucaria
TTAACCGGTATTTTTTAAACCGGTTTCAAGCCTTGAACGGCTGCCGGAGAAGGCCTCTGGATACGGCCAGATTACAAGATACCGCCTATTACAGTTTTATTTCTGCCCCTGCTGTACGATGTACGTGTCTTTCTCTTAAAGTATCTAGTAGTTAGATAGTCCTTAGGTCCTTAGGACTTTCTATAATAAATAAAGAGCAACAGCCCATACAAATTCTTCTAACCTTATTTAAACAAACCTTATTTGAACAATCATTTGAAATTAGAATCGCAATCTCATTGGCTTTTAGCTATGACGTTTGCGAGCCATAGTTTTAAAATGACTAACGATCGTGTTACAGTTTTATTACTGTAAAAATTGTAATAGGTATTAATTTTTTAAATAATAAATGAGAAATAATAACACAAGTTCTCTCACTTTCATTGTCTAAGAGTTTTGACAATAAAGACCTTCGATTATACTTTGACATTGACAATGACAATTTAAAAACATGTGTTGAACAGGTACTTATATATTTTAGGTAAAGTATGGGCCGTCCGCGGTTAATTTCACCGTAGGACAGTGTTAATAAGGAGTTAAGTACCTAGTAACGAGATGCATTGACAAAATATTACATAACATAAAATGAGAAATCATGACATCGAGTTCACCTTGAAATACTGGAGTTGATTATGACCGCAACGTCGCTGTTTCCGCTCGTAACTACTGGAGTAAAGAACGACTAATAAAATTATTATTCCAGTATGAGCAAAGGAAAAGAAATGAAAGTTTCGAAGTGGTACTTTGGTGGCTTAGCATCAGCCGGGGCGGCTTGCATTACACATCCCTTGGACCTCCTCAAAGTCCAGATGCAAACGCAAAAGGGAAAAAACATCTCAATGCTGAAACTAACAGGAATAGTTTTAAAAAATCAAGGTCAGTGATAACACGTATAAGCCATGAATATGCAAATATTAAATCTTGTACTTTGTAATAGTGTGAACATTTACTACAACTACATTTCAAATATCTTAACTATTTTTTTATTGATATTACTAAAAGTTAAAGCTGTTTGAATTCTATTTATTATTAGATTTATAAAAAGAATTCTACAATTTATAATTATTATTAGAATATAACAAGTCTATAAATTGAAATCCATTGAAATAAATCATCCTAACAACAATTTTCTAGTTAATTTTAAAGGTTTTTTTATTTATTACAAAAAGAAATGGCCAATTTTGGTATTTTTCAGTTTATTGACAAGATTTACAAAAGATAATTAGATTTAATTTTTCTCTTGTACTTTAATAATAGAACACTACAACGATATTATAAAAAAATTTGTACACATGAAACATTTTTAGGTGTCATGGGACTTTACAATGGAATATCAGCTTCCCTACTCCGTCAGCTTACTTACTCCACAGCTCGATTTGGAATATATGAAGTTGCAAAACAACAACTTGCACCTAAAGATGTAGGTATTACTGACACACTTTAATGATACTTTTATAACCCCTCTTTATATTTCAATGCTGTCTAACATGGTATACTGTATAAATCACTAACAACTCTAGGTATTACATATCAGCAACAATGAATAAATACTGATGCGTTTTGGTTTGATGGGAACAGAATGATATAAAACACAGGGTAAAAGGAAGTTTCATCTTAAGCCTCAGAGACAGCAATTCATTATTGTTCAACCTCAAATCACACTTTGCTGCTATGTGGGGTGGATGGTGGGTGGCAACCTGCTGTAGGTTGCTCAGTGATAGCAATTTGT
This sequence comes from Charidia lucaria, assembly GCA_018247155.1. Classification (NCBI taxonomy): domain Eukaryota; kingdom Metazoa; phylum Arthropoda; class Insecta; order Lepidoptera; family Hesperiidae; genus Charidia; species Charidia lucaria. The sequence goes on from DWEU01000035.1 coordinate 1,769, forward strand.
TAATTTTCAAACTCAAATAAGACTGCTTCCATGTGGGGTTGAGGGTGGGTGGCAACCTGCTGTAGGTTGCTCAGAGATAGAAATTTGTTAATAAAAAAAAATGTATATATAAATATTTATTATATTAAATATAATATAATATATTTATTGTTGACAACATTTTCATAAAATTTGTCGCAAGTGTTGTTGTACTAGGTTCTAGACCTGTGTTACAAGTACCTCTGCTCATCCACCAAGATATAACAGAGTTAAACAATAAAATTAGGTGTAACAATAAACTTTAAATTTAACATTATTTTACATACATAACTATTAATGACATGGTGTGTGTGTGTGTGTGCGTGATTGTGTGTGCGTGGGTGCGTGTTAGTGTTGAAACTCAAATAAGACTTTGCTTCTATGTGGGGTTAAGGGTGGGTGGCAGCCTGCTGTAGGTTCCTCAGAGATAGCAATTTTTTTAATGGTCTAACTCAAATAAGACTGCTTCTATGTAGGGTTGAGGGTGGGCGGCAACCTGGTGTAGGTTGTCTATGTGCGTGTTTGCCAATGCATTAAAATAAGAATAAAAACATTTTTAACTTGAGAATTCTATACCACAAAATAATATTATCAGTGTTTCCTCTTGTTTACTTTAATCTGATATTGTTAAAATGTTTCAAAATACCAAAAGCATCTAACTGCCTTGATCAAGGAAGAATTAAAGGTGTTAAATTATTGCTAGATGGTTATTGTTATAATTAGTTTTTAACTGCACATAGCTTCTAAAGCAGAGATTTTGTTAGCTAAATGTTTTGTGATTTGTCATTGTACTTTACTGTCACAGTAATTATATTTTTTATGGCTTGGAATTATTAAGAAACATAAAGAATACAACAGAGTGAAGAATTACAATTAATATTGCTTTTTAGGGCAGAGCCATGCCATTTTATATGTCAGCATTTCTGGCTGGCTTAGGTGGCTTTGCTGGCGGGTTTGTTGGCAATCCAGCAGATCTAGTAAATGTAAGAATGCAGAATGATGTTAAATTGCCACCTGAACAAAGAAGAAAGTAAGTAAAAACATTCATTTAAGTTGTATTATTTAGGGAATACTCACTGAATAATTATATGCATGACAAAATTAAACTTAGAAAAAGAGGAAACCCTTAAGGCTAGGCTTGAGATAAGTCTCAAGATTAGCAACAAATCCTCTTATAGCCCACATGGGACATGAGTCCTATGTGAGATGGGTGTCTATGAATGGCAGTGACCATTTAACACCAGAAGGCCTGCATGCTTATTTGCTACCTCACTGATATAAAAAAAATAACAACAAATCATGTGTATCACTAATAACCCACCCACCACTGTCTGTTTGCAGCAGATTTTATTATCACAAGACTAGTCATGTCATAGTACATAATCTGGGTGATTGACATCATACACAGCAGAATAGATTAAGATGACTTGAATTAGTGTATACCTACCAGTTAAAAAATGTCTTTCTTACAATTTTACTCTTAAAAAAAAATTAAATCTAGTCATGTACATGTTATCATTGAGTGTTCTTTTTAGCTACAAGAATGCTTTACACGGAATGTGGCGGGTGGCGCGGCAAGAAGGGGTTGTAAGACTCTGGGCGGGAGCTTCTATGACATGCAGCCGCGCCGCGCTTATGACGATAGGCCAGCTGTCTTTCTATGATGCTATTAAGGCTATTCTTGTGACATCGCCATACTTTGGTGACAATGTTGTAACTCATGTTACATCTAGTCTTTTTGCTGTAAGTAGAATTTGTTATACATTATTGAATTTGAGTTACATACATATTATACAAAAAGTTACTTTAATTCATAATTATACTACCAAACACGTTTTAATGGATGTTAAAGGAAAAGTCAAACATAGTATTTCTGTTCATGTTTATACGCCATTATTATATAATGATCTTTACAAGTGAATTGCAAACCTAAAAATTCCACACTGAAAATTAATTAGGTACATTTTAACAATATTATATTTGTATAAAAAAATTGGCTTAATATATTTTTTTTTTCTGTAGGGTGCGATTGCAACCACACTTACACAACCAGTCGATGTTTTGAAGACCAGAGCCATGAATGCCAAGCCAGGTGAAGTGAAGAGCATCCTGAAACTTGTCAAGAGTACTGCCAAGGAGGGCCCACTAGCATTCTTTAAAGGATACATTCCAGCGTTTGCAAGACTTGCCCCACACACCATTCTAACGTTTGTATTCCTAGAGCAACTACGTATAAACTTCGGCTTCATCAAAACCCATAACTAAATATATTACCAACTAGCTTATTACCTGCGGCTTCGTTCGCGTATAAGTAAATGCAATGATGAATTTTAACTTAGTTTAAGAAACTGAAAAAACGCTTTTTCTGATCCAAACAGTCATGTGCCTTTTTCAGACACTATTGGAAATAGGGCTTTGCTATGTGTCACCGCTTCGTCGGGTCGCACGCCTGAATCCAACGGTTTCCCGCCGTCTTCATTAGGTCATCTGTCCACCTGATCCAATTGCATCCTACTCTCCTTTTGCCGAGTCGTGGTCGCCATTCGAGGACATTTTTCGGACCGGTTAGCGGTCTTCTGTCCAGAGCAAAAATGTGAATAATCTGACATTGAACACACGGGAACAGGTTATACAGTTGGTAATGAAAAAGTGATTTTTGAAGGTTTCCGAAGTGCAGACGTTTTCCCTTTGTTAATGGTAATTCCAAAACCGCAAATCCTATTTCTCCCGAGAAACAAGAGTACCGTTGCTTTTCCTTTCGAAAAGTGCAGTAAGGGGCAAACATAAAATAAAAAGGCAGTCCATCTTACGGAGAATATAAGAATATACGCTCCTTTCTTTGTTAATTTTTCATCAACTTGGCATTTTATGGATATCATTGATTTGATACGTTCACCTTGGGTGTCCTCTTCCAACACCAACACCCACTTTCTATCGGTAAATCTTTTCCGTCAGCCGACTATCACCCATCCTCACTACAACTGCCAACAGTCCAAACCCTCTCAACATACTTTTCTCTATTTTCGGCACCACATCAACATTCAAGTTTCATTTCCTTTCCTAAGGACTTCTCTATTCCTGTATCAAATTACATCATAATTGGGGTTGAGGGGAGAAAGCAAGACTTTGGACGTTCATACGAACTTTGATCCTCAGTTTCCCATCCCTACCAGCTTAGAAATTTACAAAAACGCTCAAACACCATGTGCTTATTAATTTTTTCTGAAGTGAAGTTTCTTTTCTAAATACAAAATTTCTTGGCTTTATGCTAAAGAAAAACTTCCTTCCAGATTTCATCCCCTATTTAAATATCTTCAATCCTTTTTAGCAATTAATGATAGCGCATATGCTTGCTCTGTTCTGTCTCTACAACAAATTTCATCAGAATCGGTTAAGTAGTTTAGGCCTAAAATTGTTACAAACAAACATCGTTACATTAGTTTTTATATTATAGGATGGCCTACTGCTAAATGTTCAGTTATTCTGAGATTAAGAGTAACTCGTCTGTTAAGTAGAACAATTGATTATATTGATTATATTTTTATTATATTTTTTATAATAGGAATAGGTATAGCTAGCACAACTGCTGTATTATAAGTACATAATGGAGCAATAGTGTGTTTCAGTTCGCGATAAAGTAAAAGAGGCTATATCAAAGCTCATGTCCTATATTCCTATCCACAGAATCAAGACACCATTGTTATAGTGTTTAGGTATATACTCTTCAGATAGATCTTGCTTGCAATATCTCAGTTGCACATCAGAATAATAAGCTAAAATAGTAATATTTATTAGTACTTGAAACCAGATCGAACTTTTAAATTGGGAAACTTGGTAACAGACTTTCTAATAAACATATTGTTATATGTTTTTTATGTAGTAAAAGGTTTTTAGTAGTATTTATGGGAACTTACAAGAAGGATTTAGGTATTAATAATTAGACGATTTGATTCCTAAAGTTTCTGAACTTGATGTTTTCTATAAAATTCAATGCTGTATAGGTCTGTAGATGGTTTAAAATTATTGCATTAGAAACTTGATGTTAGGTAGATATTTCTATATTTTTTTATCATGTTTTTGTGAACAATGGAATTTAAAATAACACGAACTATAGAATTATTCATATATTGATTTTTATATTTATTATTTTTATGTACATTAAAAATGTTACGATCTGTGAAATCAGTTTTAGCCAGGTACATAGTACATGCTGATTTATTTATTTTTTATCTGTCCCCGCTGAAGGGGATCCATAAGTTATATGAATGAATTAAATTCATTTACAATGTATGTGTTTAAATTGTTTTACTTTTATCAAAATAGTAAGAATCTATTTGTTTATAGTCATAAAAATCTATATAACAATAAGCATTTGAAGACATTTATGTAATGATTAACCATGTTTCTGTATTTTGCTTTTATAAGTTTACAATGGCTTACAGTAGCCAGATTTTTAAACATTTCTATTAATTGTTTATTTACCTATTATTATTGTGGCATAGAATAACGTTTTTAACCTAAAGTATTGGGTTTGTTTCAATATTTTGAACACATATTAATATTAAACTGAGTTGGAATTGGATCGATATCAATGAAAACTTCGTAACTGTTCAAAATCTCTCATACAAAATCTGCGAGAATATAAACAGCTATGAAATTAGATAGACAAAATTTATTTATATATGAGGCAAGGCCAGACTTCAAAATTTGCAATAGCGTTTAACATAATCCGCAGCGCTAATAATAGTTCACGTATAATGAAACTGCGTTGACGTTCCTTCGTGTAGGTAGTCACGAGCAATGCCTTTGAAACATCCATAAAATTAAATTCAATTGAGCTATATTAAAGCCCAAAAATAAGTATACTAAGCTGTATCAATAAATACGTTGTTATACAAATAAAGAAGGTTGAAGATTAGGTCAATTTGAACATATTGACGTAGCATACCTACTTATTTTTTGAAAGGTATGTATATTAAAGAAAATGTGGCAATTTTTATACATAATATGTACATTATATGTTGCTCAAGACTGTACCTACTATCCAGCGGCATTCTGAAGTCTGACCTTCCCTGCGGTTATAATTAGTAGTACGTGTTCATATATTATGTACTTTATGTAACCGAGAGATATATAGGAAAACTTTATAGTAGGTACTGCATTCTCCTCGCATTTTTTTTATTTCATAAGATAAACTTAGCTTTCAACCCGAGTCTCGTCACGGATAAGCCTTATATGTCTGATAAACTAATCGATTGATAAATAAAGGCGATAGTTTTTTTATTAATTTGGAAATTTGATATTGTTACTATTGTGTTAAAATTTGTGATGTAATTTGTGTTTCTAGATAATATAATATATTTTACGCGGCCTGTACATTTTATCGGAAACGTTAATACCTACATTTGTGCAAAATATCCAAAATACCATTGCTTAAACTTGCTGTAATCAGCGTAAGTACCTAAAGTAAGTATTATATACTATACATATATATACATACATATAGGTATACGGAACTATTATATACCTACCTTGTACCTATAAGTTATATCCATATACAAATATATTAACCAAACCTAATCGACCTCTAAAATACTTTTGTATTTACTTTATTGATATTTAAAAAAGAAACCAAAAATTTCATGATTTTACAGTGCCAAAACCAAAAGTATTGATAATTTTTCAAAACTTGCGATTTCACCAAATTGTTAACTGTGGAATGTTATTGCTACTTTTAGTATAGTAGGTCCTTTAGATGTTTCTAGTACAATAACCTTATTTTAGGTAATTTTTGTTTGTTGTTAACTAATTATACATTCCTTTTTAAATCTGTAAGATTGTATCAAGTTGCGATTGATTTTTTAACTGCAAGAAATCTGCACGTAAGGATTTTAAAAAGATGTACCTACCTATGTTGATAATATATTTATTATTTTGTTTTGTCACATACGCAAGAATTATCTATAGATAAATATGTAACGATAAACTTGGTGTGATTTTGTATTGTCATTGATTTTAAAATTTAAATTGGTATAGTATTAATTAGTCACAAAAAATCACGTAACATATTGTATGTTTTTTGATATTATTGTGTGTTGTCGTTATAATGATCACGTCTAGTTTGCACTGACGAACCCTACTTATAAAAATATACATTTGCCGATATTTGAACTAGTAAAAATACCAACATGCGTTTCAAGGGCCACAAAAATATATACTTATTGTGAGCATGTTCCTTCAGTGCGAAATACTAGTTGCATTAACTTTCAGAGTACAATATAAATAGACGTAACGGACCAGTGCCAGCAAGTATTCTTCCAATGTTACTATTTACGTGTTTAGAGCAAATGTCTACATGCATATTATTCAGGTATCAAATACAAATTTAGAGACGGTTTAAGCCGTGTTTACACACTGTAGGTTATAATGATAGTGACTAGTGTTAAGTATTTATGCTTTTCTTGTTGTGAAGTTACCCGATTATAAAATAAAAATAGTGTTCCATTAAATTAGAAATTAAATAGTATATAATGTGTTATATCTGTCTTTTATTTTCTTTCACACCCATAGGTTTACCAAACGGTCGGGTTTAGTCGGGATAGCCCCGACATTTCATATTATGTTCAGTTTCGGCAAAATACAAATTGTATCGACAACACAAAATTTAAATTACGGAAATAGAAAATTACCCATCAAAGTTTTGTTATAACTTTTCTATTAACTACTATACTTTGACGTTAACTTTTATAATACCTTTATTCGTTTATCCTAACCCATGTACCTAATTTAAAAATATCCCTAGTATCTTAAGTAGGTAAGAACCTATATACATTAGTATAATTAATAATTAGTATAAGACTAATTATATAAAATACTGCATCTATTAATTTTACAAGTAAACGTAAATTAAAAAAATTAAAAATGTGTTTCTTCACTTAGCTTGTTTGTAAGAAAGATGTCGAAAAATATAAGTCTTGTTCATATCTTATCTCCGACAATAGTGAGAAGGTATATCTGTCTAAACTGTTCTTGACGAGTTGATAACGAGTCATTCCTATAAGTTCTATAATCTAATCTATTGTTATGTAAACTAAACTAGAAATGATATTACCGATACAATTCTAAAATTACTATTGACGGCACGTGTTACATCATAACTCATGACCTAGATACATGAACAGTGTAAACTTTAAAAATTTGTTTTTTTCATCCATCACTTTAAAATGTCCTTACTTAATTCCAAAATAGTTCTATAAAACCCCTAATAATTGTACCCTCCTCGTCATTGGCCCTACTATTTAGGACCATTTTAGGGCTCGCATTCTTTGGCGTTAACCAAAACGGAAAGATGTACAATGTTCATTGAAATACATATTCAACAACCCTTTTTTACTAAATAAATGTGTTTTCGTTAACTTTTTTTACGACTTGATCGAAGTGGTCAACGCCTATGGACATTTGCAACGTCAGAAGAGTCGCCTACCTAGGCGACTCCTCCAAAAAAGGTAAAACATAGGTATGTGTTAATACGCCTTTTTTTATGAATCCCATGTTGTAGCCATAGTCATAGTCATTAACTACAATCGCATATTAACATCCACTGGGGCAGTCGGCACCTAGAAAATATATTTCACACTATTTAATCTATGTACTTATATAAAACAAAGTTGTGTTAGTTACACTATTTATATTTCAAACACGGTTGAACCGATTTGGCTAAATATTGGTGAGGAGATAGCTTAGAACTAGGAAAAGGACATAGGATACATTTTATCTAGGAACTACGCGGACGATGTCGCGGCCAACACCTAGTAAGAAATAAAATAACGTCGAATAGAACATAACATATATTTATTCCTCCTTAAATCCCTAAATAATAATGTGACACATAAAAACATTTGTCATGGAAAAATAATATGACAAACTTTGTGAATAAATATAAACTATACGCTGTATAACGGCTTTCAATGAAACAAAAAGTAAATAAAACGACCTAATATTGATAATCAGGTATTCAAACATTTTTAAAATAGGAATGATTTAAAATTGTTGAGTGCATTATTTTATTAGTCTAACTTCAAACATCTTAAAACATGGACTGTCACTAAATTGCTTTTTAAGCAATATTACAAGAATTATAATTAAGATATTTGTAAAATGTTAGCACTGTAATAGTTAATACGAAAGTAAAGCAGAAATCTGTCAATGAAAAGTAAATTTATAATGAATATATAATATAATTTATAATGATTAATACATTTAAATAATAACACAGAATTTACACAATTCAATAATGATACAATGAGATCTATTACATTTTTGAGGATATCTTTAGCTTTAGTCTTCGGAGTATTTTGTATAGTTACATTTATTTTGCATTTCCTTCTGCAAACTACTTAATTTTACCCATTCCTTATATAACATTTGCCCCGTACATAACATGCTAGTATTTGTAGTAGGTATTTCATAAACATATATCTATAAATACACATATTACATTATAAACTCAAGCATAAAAACATTAGTATTATGATGAGGTAAATATTAATAGATAACCTTCAAATATTTTTTAACCATCTTTTGTCAGGGACCCCCCCCTGGGTTGTAACCCCCCTTGGTAAAATATGTAACAATTGTTGACTAGAAATACTAACGCGAATTATTTTTTTAAATACGATTAATCAAATAGTTTAAAATTTTAGCATCAACAGATTAAACAGGAACTCTTTTTTAACATTGATACGTTTTGAGATTCAAAATTTTAAATATTTTTTGATAAATATAAGTACAAATATTGTATAGTCAAAATGATAAAACTTATTTTTAATTGTGACTTCATATTGAAATCATCAAAAGTTAATAATAATAAAAATACGTCTCACTATTAACATGCCGTTTGCCGTACTACCATTTGAAAAGGACAGATATATATTAATGTCAAAATTATTTATTGGAATGCCTATTCTAGTCCTATGGGTAAATGTAGCAAATGCAAAAGATTTTTTTAATTGTAATATTAAATAAAAGCTGATAAGTTTAAAATGTTTAAAACCTACATTAAATTATGATTGATTTCATTATACATGGCAAAAAGTATTGGGATGATAATTATGTGGGTATCGACTTAATCTGTGATCTCTGCCTACCCCCATGGTATACAGGCGTGAGTATATGTATGTATGTATAGCGCCACTGTCCTTCAAATTAATTTTGGCCACAACCCATATTGGCCACTGGAGGCCGGGTCTTTCCTCATATTTGAGGAAGCCTAGAGCATACTCCATCACGCCGCTCCAATG
>DWEU01000036.1:0-11077 GCA_018247155.1 Charidia lucaria
AGACCGCATACTGCACCCTTCGACACGAAACACAGCATTGCTGCTGCTTCACGGAAGAAATAGGTGCAGCGCTGGTATTTAAGCGGGCGAGTGTCACAGACTCTACCACCTTAAATGTATGTATAATATATGTAGGTATGTATGAATGTGTGTATGTATAGACATGTATGTATGTACTTACGACATTGATCTTTCGTGACGCATTTTCCATCGCTGTTCCTGTAGTAATTGTCAGCGCATCGGCAAATGGGCTTGGGACAGTGAGGGTCACCAGGCTTCAGCTGGGCCGGGCAAAAATAATGTCTGTCCTTTGTCTCGCACGTTCTAGGAGGGCACGATGATGGACATTTGTCGTATACTTCATTTTTGCCGCATTGTGGCGTTTTTGCTGTAAAAAATGTTATTACGGGCTACTACTACGCAGAAATAATAAGATTTAAAGAAAACAGATTGCAGTAGGCTATCACGAAGAAATGGCTTGGCAAACTATGGGTTAAAGTGCCGTTACACCAATACAACGCGCGGAATCACAAAGCTACTGCCGTGGCTGCCATTCAGGAAGCGGGCTTCATACTGGTGGAACAACCCCCTATTCATCAGATCTAACCCGTATTGCCTTCTTTCTTTTTCCTCTGCTCAAGGAACACCTCCGGGGCACGAAATTTGACTACGACAGCGACGTAATAGTCGCTGTCAAGGATTTTTTGAGGCTCAAGATCAAGATTTTCTAAGGGAATTCTGAAATTTCGAAAAGAGTTGGACTAAATGTATAAACTTGTTAGAATGTAGCAAAATAAATTATTACTTTTAATATATTCATGGTGTTTAGTACTGATTATCATTACTTTTGGTTCACTCCTCGTACAACATAAGCTGCGGCAGGTTATATAGAAGACCGCGGACTTTAATCTGCCTCCATGTGTCACACATGTGTCATACATTATGTATGTATATGCTATATACTAACGACATTGGTCCTTCGTGACGCATTTTCCATCGCTGTTCCTGTAGTAATTGTCGGCGCATCGGCAACGGGGCGGGTCACAGGTAACCTCAGCCGGGCATGCATAGATATTGTCCTTCGTCTCGCATGTTCCAGGAGGGCACGATGATGGACATTTGTCGTATACTTCATTTATGCCGCATTGTGGAGTTTTTGCTGCATATAAAAGTTTTTTTTTTGCAGAAACTGACAAACAGGCATGCGGGTTTGTTGGCAAAAGATCACCTATCCTATCCTATTCATAGCACCAGAAGTGCTGTATTTTGATATATTTACCCTACATAAGTACATAAAGTATATACTTTCACTATTAAACAGATTAATAACGGGCGATGAATTATTTCGGGTTAAATTTCATTGTTATTAAACTAGTCGAATTTCCGTATTTTTTTTTAATATCAAGGAGGTAACAAACGGGCATGCATCATCTGGTGTTAAATGGTCACTGCCGCCCATAGACACCCTCCCACAAACTCACGTAAGACTTGCGCACGCGGGACTATAGGAGGATGCGTTGCTACCCCTCAGGCGTAAGATGGAATGCCTCTTTCCTGTGGACCGAATACTGCACCGTTCGGACCGAAACGCAACATTGCTGTTGCTTCACGGCAGAAATAGGTGTAGCGGGGGTAACTACGCGGGCGAGTCTGGGACAGACTCTACCACCTTAAAATGTCTATCGGGTTAACACCGATAAACGTAACTTTTAAATCATTATTACGAGACCAAGTAACTTAACGAGTCAATATTTGGTATGGTTCCTTTTGAAGGTAGAGCCTTCTCTTGTACTCGGCTACAGGATACACAATCACTGTGCCTATTTCTTTTCTGTGTAATGTTGCTAAGAGAAGGCATTTACAGGGCCAGAGGCGTTTTGACTTGTAATTCAAACGATCGACATTTTTGTACATAGAAATCAACGGGTGTACCGGATACCAGTCGCTGGATTGGTGACTACTTCCGACATTTGGGTTGGCCACTAATCTGCATTGAAGCAACGTAGTGGAGTATGCATCCTCAAATACGAGAAGAGACCCGTTCTGCGGTGGTTATTATGGGTTATAGCCAAAAAACAAGCATTATCATCTTGATTTAATTAAAAGTAATAACCCGTGCATATAACTTTGTAATTATTTTACTATGACATCTACAATGCCTGTATCGACGTTTCGTAAAGATCGCGCAACAAATAGTAAGAACAGCTGTCAAATGTTAGTAATGGTAATGATGTTTACCGTACTACAAGGTATTTATTATATTCTTTTCTCACATTTACTAGCTTCTACTTAATTACTTTAGGTAATTAATTAAATGTCAATAGACATTTCAATTGAATTGTAATCAAATTTGGATTCTTGGCGTATCAATACATCAATAGCGATACGGGTACCTCTTCTACTCCTAAGAACATCATCAAGGAATCGGCTCTGTCCTATGTCCTAAGGGACATATCCTGCATGGGGTTTAAGTTTAATTACCCTCTACTTAAGTATAGTTAAAAGTTATTAATTTATGTTCGAATTTGATCCTTGGATAAAGTATCCTGGCTCGGCATAGGTTGCTAGAAGAAAATGCACAGCATTGCTTCTTACCGAGGAAAGCGTTCCAGCGCGCCTGCCGCGCTGGTCGCAGTCATTTGTCGTGACTTCTTGCTGCATTCTGTGGTAAGATCCGTGGTGGATAACGAGGAGTCATGGCGGCTGCGAGGACGTTTTAAGAAAAAAAAGGAACCGAGTGGGCTATTGAGGTAATAAATACGGTCGCGGTCCACCATGGTCGGCAGCAGATAGCATGCGCAATACCGTTGTCTGCCTCCTGCGAGGGCGACATAGGCCGTCGTTCGCCATCGTACTTGAAGGTCTAGGGATGGAGGGCGTGACCTGTTCCACACGTCCCCATCGCAATATTAGGGTGGCAGCAGCAGGCTGAGTAGTACACTACTAGTGGATTTGCAGAAGTAGGTACGCGAGCGTTCCTGTGGTGCGATAAAACACCGTAACACCGGCACTGTTTCTTAGTGCTAATGTAGTTTTACACTAGGCAAAGCTCTAGAAAACTAAGGTAACGTACTACCACGTTACCGACTACAATCGACGAAAGTTCAATGATATCTATCACGTGCCGCGGGCAAATCTCTTCGTCCTTCTCAACACATCACACGGGATTCCGGTAGATGTAACAAAACTGTAGCAAAATTTTCGACATACCGTACCGTACAAACTAGGGTAGGATCAAACAAGTATGAATAACTCACGACATTCCTGTTTCAAAACGCATTTCCCGTCGCTATTCCGGTAGTAATTATCTGCACATCGGCATGCGGGGGGAGGACATTTAGGGTCACCAGGCTTTAGTGGTTCAAGGCACCTAAATGCTATGTCCTTGGTAGCACAAGTCCTAGGTGGGCACGACGCAGGGCACAGATCGTAAACCTCGTTCGTTCCACACAGGGGCTTTTTTGCTGTAGTAAATGTTATTGTGTTTATTAATGTATTAAGACATTTTTTATGCGCGTTCAGTTTTGTAATTAAATATATCGAATAATGACGACGAATGACGAGCCGTTTTGAAGAGTTGTTTTATATTTATTGTTATCCTGTAGGTACCCGTTGACTTTATAAAACTCGTTTTTACGTTATAGCTTACTGGCTGCTTTAAACCATGGCTTCACTTTAATTTTTATATTGATATTTATATCAGTAGGTTCTATTATACTGCGTACTTTTTGTTCAGGCTAAAATTGTGTAAAGTTTTTGGTCAGGCTAAAATAAATTATATATAATTATAAATAAAAATATTTAAGAGTAAAATATTTGAGTACAAAGTTTCTACAAGAATTAAAAAAAAGATTGAGGTTGAGATGGTACCTCACTGATCCATGTTATATGGTTCCATCTCTATAAGCGGGAGTGCTGGTAAAATATAGCTATATACATACATAGCGACTTTTGTCTTATACTAGGTTAGGTGAAGCCGTTCTGTACATGGTTAAAAGAAAGGACTAACTTAATCTTTCGAAGTAGAGGGCAGGCCTCTCTTCGGGCGGACACGTTTGAAACGATATCAGTCCTCACAAGAGTGTCCGCGGTCGGTTGTCGCCTCGCCTGCTTAAATACTACCACTGCACCTATTTCTTCCGTGAAGCAGCAGGAATGCTGTGTTTCGTGGCAAGGGTGGACAAAAGGGTAGACAAAGAGGCGTTTCATCTTAAGCTTCAGGGGTAGCAATGCACCCTACTACAGTCTCACATGGACAGGTCCTATGCGAGTTTGTGGGAGGGTGTCGATTGGCGGCAGTGACCATTTAAGACCAGATGGCCTGCATGCCCGTTTGCTACCGGGCACTTTATGACATAAAAAAGGCCCGAAACTAGTCAGGCTATCCCGTAAACAAACGTGAAGTAAGCCGTTTTAACTTTCCTGATAAAAGTTATTCTTCTTACTCTTATTATTCTTAATACTTACGGCATTCTTCAGGTAGAACGCATCTTTTAGTGTCACTGTTATAAACGTAGTTTGGCCGGCAATCGCATCCATTGATTCTAAAAATGAGGGGGCATGGATGGTTTTTGTTCTTGTAATTGTCACAAGTGACGCAGAATGTTCCAGATCCGGACCACGCGTTACAGTCACCACCGCAGGAAGCTGGTGACATAAAAAACGCATTAAGCAGTGAGCATAATAAAAAAAGTCGAATAACTTATATTAGTTTGGGTAATAAAGTTACTTCTTTAAATTTTAATAGCTGGAGTAAATTAATATTTGAGTAAGTAAAGTAAATGCCATTATTTATTAAGAAACACTTAAGAAAAAAGTCGTTTTAATAACAAAACCTTTGTTGACTTACTTACGTACTTCATTCATACAGTTGCTAACAATACTAAGATGATAAAATCGGTCCGAGATTTGCCCATAAAAGAAAAAAGGCCATCCCTGCCCTGCATATTTCTACCGGGTAGTTGCCGTAAGTCAGAACTGTCGTGTTTTGGTTCGAAAGGTTTAGTTTGGTTTGTTTTTTGTAGGTTTGTGATCTGTCCTAGGCTCGCCTGCCTAAATATGACCGCTCTGCCCCTTTTTCTTCCGTAAAGCAGCAGCAATGCTGTATTTCGTATCAAAGGGTGCAGTATGCGGTCAACAGGACAATGAGGCATTCTATCTTAAGCCTCAGGGGTAGCAACGTTCTCTCCTACAGTCCCGCATGGACCGGTTCTACACGAGGACGGTCCTCCCACAAAGGGAGGGTGTCGGCGGCAGTGACCATTTAACACCAAATGGTCTGCATGCCCGTTCTTGATATAAAAAAACAGACAACAATTCCAGAAGCATTCCATCTTATATCTTGGAGCAACGTAAGAGACGATCAGCCGCGCAAAGGATATTATCAGTCGCATGAAGTTGAAGTTTTTGTTGCAGTTACCAGTTAACACCAGGGCTTCACTACATTATAAAAAAGTAAAATACTTACGACAGTCTCGGCTAGTTATACATTTTCCATTTCTGTTTCTCACGTAACCTTGTTTACAAATACATGTGGGTTTTTCGCAAGTAGAATTATAATTGGGTTGTAAACATGCTAGCGGGAAGCCCAGTTCGTCACATGTATTGGCTCGGCATTCTTTGTTAGGACATTTAGAGTATTCCTCATTCTCGTCGCATTGGTCTAAAACAAAATAGACTGACGTTAGATTTAAATGTTGCATTATGTAATACGATATATTTAAAAATATATTTGTAATTTTTTAACGATGAAGAGAAAGAAAGAAAACCTGCATGGCGAAATTAAGAGTTCTTTAAAAATGTGAAGTTTGCCAGTCCGCAAAGTGAAAATAACTATGCCTTGGCTCTTCTAACATTAGAGAAAAATGTGCCCTGTAACAGATAGTAGTGGATTTGATAATGATTGTCATATGCGCTTCCTACTTATTAAAACATACAATATGCCGTATACTAATATACCATTATCTATAAATTATAGATATGACTGTAACTAAATAAGATATCTTTACTATTAAATTCATGGCGTACATATCTATTAATTAAATACGAATTATATTACATGCACTTCTAGATTTTTAGGCAGGTACAGGGTTTTGTTTATAATATTATCAAGCATAATTCATTATAATTATAGATGATGCGGAAATATTATTAATTGCTTTTAAGAAATCACATAGAATTTGCCAAAATCCAACTGAGTGAGATTGAGCAGTTTTTGCAGCAGTTTGTTATTACGATGATAAATGACGAATGTTATTTTAAAACAGGTAAATACAGCAATTTTTTTTTATCAACTACGACTACAAAGGTAACCGGTTTTTCGGATATATAAGAATTTAATTCAATGCAAGATAAGAACAAACAATATAATTTTAAAACAAATAGCACAGATATGAAAGAATTACTTAAATTTCTTACCATTGCCGCAATTTTCAGGTTGGCCTTGAACTGAAGTATCTGCTTCGCTTGAAGCTGTGGCACCTACAAAGTATAAATATTAAAACAAACATTATAACTACTAAATAGACGTCGGTTGGTTTATTTTGTGAATTTCAACACAACCACAAAACAAAACACAATCTAATAGGTATAGTGCGAGTTAACAATGACAGCCAATCAAGAGAAATTAGATCGTTACCAAATAAATATGTCGCAATTGCCTAATGCTCACAGCAAAATATCTATTTATAGCTGCGATAATGAAGCAATTGTAATTTTCTACCGAGGATGTATATGATAATTAAATTATTAAACGTATTATACACTTGAAATCAACTACATATATTATCCATCTTTATACCTACCTATTACGATATAATTTAAAGCAGCAACGAAGGTCAGCGTCACAATTAACTTAAACATCGCGCAGACTCACACAATGTGGGTTTCGATCGAAGAAGCTACACGAGTTTTATACATTAATTCCAGCCAGCTGTATAAATACACACACATTTAAATTATTTTTTTTTTTTGTTTTTTATTGTATAAGATATGGTACATATATTCATGACGTCAAATGCCCACGTCGTTTAATAATAACAGTGTTTTGACTTTGGGCCCTCGTCGTATATTTTAGGGGGAAAGATGAAATAGCACTGAATCTATTTGTTCTGTGAAGCAGCAGTAGCCATAATGTCGTATTTCGGTTTGAAATGGTAAAACGGCAAATCTCAAGCTATACCTATACCACTTCAGTAAAATACATTTTTTTTACAGGAGTCAGGTACCTATTTTATAAGAATTTACATAGACTGTCCTGCTTCCTGTCCTGTCTATAAACATCAGAATAGTTTGGATTATAATAACTTGAAGGAGATTTTCTTTTAATGAAGTTCAGGTATATATGTAATAATTAATTATCATATTAACACATACATACCTACTAGTTAAACTGTTGGTAGGTAGGTAAAAATAGTAGTTATTTTGACATGGACCGTATTTACCTTCTTGAGATTCAAATCCGCATAAACGAAGCAACAGCAAAAAAAACGTTGCAAAACCAGTTAGTTCTATGCCTCCAGTCACGTAAGCGCGGATACACCTCACGTGACTTATCGTATCTCACTGCGTCGGTCGGTCGAGTTGAGTCGCCAGTGATTTGTGACTCACTGACCGCAAAAATACCCACTGCATATTGATAGAATCTGGACGCGCGGCAGTGCTAACATCAAGTTTTGAAGGCGGTATGACTATACACAGACTTGTGAACAGCCCCAGGCTCGCCGTATGAACGCCACCGCTGCACCTATTTCTGCCGCGAAGCAGCAGCAATGTTGTATTTCGATTCAAGGTGCAGTATGTGGTAGTTTTCAAATCAAATCAAATCAAATTATTTATTTGCACAAAAGTTGAGTATAATAAGATTTTAGTGTTTATGGGTGACGAACAATCAACGTTAACCATAATGTGGCACGCAAAAGATAGTTGATAAAGAGTTGTTCTATCTTAGGCCTCAGTGGTAGCAAAGCACACTCCCAGGGTCTCGCGGTAGATATTGTCCTACGTGATATTGAGGGAGGGTGTACATGGGTGGCAGTCATCATTTCACACCAGATGTCCTGCATGCCCGTTTGCTATCTCGTTAAAATAAAAAACAAGTTAAATACGCGCTTTACCTTACCGCCTATCAGTATTTTGAGAGCAAACCTTTCTAAATCTTTATTGCTCTTAAAATACGCAGGTAGGCAAACTTTTTGTTGACAATTATTATAATAAGAGAGTTTAGAAAAACAAGTACCTACTTTGTTACTTTCAATATTTTAGGACTTCAGTAATTAGTGAAATGAATAAGATAAACGACGAAGGTTTTAAAAGCTTTACGTTGTCATATTATAAAAACAGAAAACAATAGCTTCAGGCTAACTAGACAAAAGGTCACGCCGAAGCTTCTTCAGAAGAAATAATTTATCGCAAATAGAAGCAAGTAATGCGATACTATAAAAGCTCCATACTTTCATCTAAATCCTTTGCAGGTAATTCAATGTCACGGCTAACGACCATTGTTGTTTTATTATGAAATTGTATTGTTCAATGATATTCTGTACGGCAGACTAATAATACGCTACATAGGCAGACAAGGTTACATGGACAGAAACTCAATACCATGTTAGAAAAATACATAATATATTAATGTATTGTGCGCCACAGCGCTGATATGAATATGTACAGTATGCAGTTCGGGATTTAGTAGTCAGTCCCAGATTTGCCTGCGTAGCAATGGCGCTGCACCTATTTCTGCTGTGTATCAGCAGAAACATTTCTATTCGGATCAAAGCGCACAGCACGCCGTACACTTAGGACAAAGGATCTTTTTATCTTAGGCGTCCTCGTACATCCGCGCGTGGTATCGGTCCAACATGAGGTTCGATGGGCCATTTCACAGGGTTAGCATCGCACCCTCCTACAGACTCGCGTGGGCAGGTCCTACCCGAGTTTGTGGGAGGGTGTCTATGAGCGGCAGTGACGTGAAGTGAGTGTAAGAAACAGAATAAAAACAATATCTAACTAAAGCTTCCATACAATAAACATTATTTTAGCCGTTTTTATAGATAATGGTATGGAACTCTATGTGCGCGAGTCCGCTCGCACTAAGCTGGTTTTTAACTATTTTTCAACCTTATTTAGACGTTATGGACGTTACATATTGCATTGTATTCGACCGCAGCGACATTAATCTAGTTACGCGAGCATCTAGATTCAATACCGCGGAACTTAATGTATGTGATGCGTATCAGTAAAAAGTAAGAAGCACAGCGTACAATCGGCCTCAATCACGCGACTATAGCTCCCAATTTGGGTGGCTCTGGTCGGCCATTGTTTTCTCGGCGGATAAACAGTGTTTGTGGCGACATTGTACATGCGTGATGCGTTTCTAACAAGCGCTCTGTAATTGATTCGGACGCTTTATGCGTCTTATATTCGCGAATGCATAATACATTTGTAGCCAGTTCTGGAATGATCGGGAGGAAAGAATCGAAACTAATAATAACGATCGAATACGTAGGTTTATTGTAGTATAGATTGTTTTACTGTTGTTGTATCAAATGGTTTAGTACGAGTTTTGATAGCAAGTACCTACATATACGTAAACTATTAAAGGTGAAATATCATTTTCATCACTGGCTGCGTTACCAGAAAAATTACTTTTATTCACGTTTCCATTTCTTGCTTTCTACCTGAAATTATTATTCATTTAATATTAAATATTTTGTTATTAATAATAGGATAATATGTATTATTAATAATACAAAGATCCTTTCTGCTGTCTTTTCCTATATATACTTATCTTTAAAACTACGAAACGTAATTTGATGCTGTTTTTTTTAATAGATAGAGTGATTCGAGAGGAAGGTTTATATATGTGATAACATCGCATAATGACAAGAAATGCATGTAAAAATTTTGAAGTTATACTTCTTTTCGCGCGTTAGGGAAAAATTATAAGAGTATATTTCTGCGATGCGCGCGCACACCGTCGAAAAATCCGACACAATGAAGTTGGCTATAGTCAACATTTTAGTTTTTATTTTAATTGTCAATATTGTCATGGCTGTTAGATGTCGGAAAAATTTTACGTCAAAGTCGGAGAAATTAAAAATAGAATTTAGTTATTTTAAAGTTTAGGTGCTTTTTATTTTTCTACTGCTGTGTCGTTTTTTCTACAAACGTAGAATAAGACGGAAAATAAAATTAAAAATATATATTATCTTTTTACGCCAAAGAAGTATAACTTCTACCCCGTGTACATAAGTACACACACACACTTTTAAATATGATTTCCAATTAGGCGATACTTTTTCATTCAGAAAGACGTCTGCCGGGTCCGCTAGTATTATTATAAAAAGAACTATGTATATTACAACGTCAAGAATCAGATAGATAAACATCGAAAGCATAAAAAAAGGTTGGGGGATAGAATTAGGTTAGTAGTAATGAAAGGATAATACAATCAACCAAACTGTTTGGAAATGTATGTATGGAAACATTATTACTTCTCATGTTTTAGGTACGCAGGCCCTCAACACTGACTCTTTCGTACTATAAATTAATAGGCACCAATCGCCAAAGTTAAAACAAAACGATCCTCGTTGAACCAGTACCAGTTCCTAACCAATTTAATCGCATGCGGGAATTTGCTTGAATAATATTGTGCGAAACGGAGCGTAGATTCGATCTCAACAATCGCTCGGTT
The DNA here is from genome assembly GCA_018247155.1 of Charidia lucaria. Taxonomy (NCBI): domain Eukaryota; kingdom Metazoa; phylum Arthropoda; class Insecta; order Lepidoptera; family Hesperiidae; genus Charidia; species Charidia lucaria. Next base: position 10,691 of record DWEU01000036.1, read on the forward strand.
GATTGAGCGATCGTGTCCGTGTAATGAGACCTTAGGCTTTGAGTGCCATACGTTGTAGCCAACAATGTGTACGCTAATGAACGCCGTTCATGCCTAAAAGGAATCGTAGTTTCTAACTAAACGACGCTAATAGGGCCGCGATTGACGTATGGCTGAGGTTGTGTGTGATACCTTCTTGCGGTTTGTCTGCACATCTGGTTGTAGTTTAATTTTATACTTTTATATACTGGTGGAAGAATCTCTCTCACGCGCGTAATGGAAAGCACTGTGGCGATTTCGGTGCACTACCCATAGATGGCCCCACAAGTATTTCTGAATCACGCTATCGAAGTTTCCAATAAAATTGGCATATATACAAAGTCCGAGTTGTATCTAGCGGAGCGTTCC
>DWEU01000037.1:0-11025 GCA_018247155.1 Charidia lucaria
CAGGATGAGTACGGATGAGATGCTTCTATAGGCTACAATAAGGAATTATGTATGGACCAGTAGCATAAGGTTAGGTTCCTAAAATGATTAACTTTGGCTTAACTTAGATTGATTACTAAAGTAACACAATTTATTATGTAATTTGTGTCTTGTTTACTCCGTGGTAAACTCTATATTTTCGAAAATAAACACACACAATTATTACGAATTGCAAAGTCAAAAATATATATTTATAAAAATTACTATCACAATTTACTTTCAATTTGCATAAGTAAGCAAATTGATGCACTCGTATACGCTTTGGAACTTGTATACGTTAAACAATTGCTCAAAGTGTATAGCAAGAAGAAGAAGAATGTTCGACAAATTAGTAACAAGTTTACTGTCAAATCAGCTCCTTTGGGAAATTGCGGTAATTGTTATCCACACCAAAGCTGACGTAATAAACGGGACTTTTCAAATTGTGTTATTTATTTACTTACTTATGAGCACAAAATTTAATAATTACTTCGATGCTATTAACAAAATAGATTATTTGATGAATTGTATATCCCGAAAGATCATTGAAGTCCGTTTTGCTCACTTATGAAAAAGAAGAGTAAAATCAAATGAAAATGAATAAATCTTTACAAGACTCAATCTTTGATGGATCAAAGTCCAAGTTATCTGCCGTAATTCAACGTGGATACACGGTTTTGTTACAATGGGCAGGGTTTAGAGGGTGTGGTAGATTTGCACAGGACAAGATAACAGAAGTACTAACACATCCTCGTAGAACCTTATATATCTATGTGTATGTATATTAACTTATTTCATTTTAACGATAAAGTAATATACAGACGAGACGATCGTGCACAGATTTTGGAGCGGATTGTTAGCGGAGATTGAGCAGAGCACAAGAGCAGAGTTGCAGTCACTGCTCTGTACACGCATGGCCTTGAATCATTAGTCCACCCACCTTATAGTCCAGACCTGGCCCCAAGTGATTTTTATTTGTTCCCCAATTAAAAAAAATACTCAAGTTGAAGGAAATTTGCCGGCGACAATGAGGCGATTTTGGCTCATTTTGAGGCAAAAGATAAAAAATATTTTTACGATGGTTTAAAAAATCTATTCATAGATCTAATAATTGTATTCAGCTTAAGGATGATTATGTTGAAAAGGAAAAATAGATATATTGTTTTATAATATTTAAAACCCTTTCCTACCACGAACTTTAGGACCTCCCCTGGTATTTGCTCCTTCTTAAGCAGAGCTTGTCACGCGGTATCTGTTTTGTTCTAAATGAATTGGGAGATCGCGTTCTCATCATGCTCGCTCACGGATCTGACCTTTAGCCGGTCGCGTGATATGCAAATCATGGAGTCTATATATCATGCCATCGACAGCCCGTGTATGTATATATCCTGTTGACATTCTAATAGGTCTGTGCGTTAAAAAGAATAACGTCAACGTGTCGTGTAGTACGTGGTCCGCCCACGCCACCGCAGGCCACCGACACCGTCTCGCATCCGTCCCGCAGTGATTGATAAAGCAATCATTGTCGTGGGAAATGTGGGACACAGCACATCAGCACACTTTTCACTCGCGCTAACTCCGGATACTCTTGTTACTGCGTTTGATGTGTGAGGTGCAGTGATCGCTATCTCGGAATATCCGTATCATCTGGAAGGTTCAATTCCTCAAATCAATACATCTATACAATTAAAGGAAATAGGAGTGTCTGTTTGTCATTTTAAAATAACCGCTTTTCACTAAATGCTGATGTATACACGGTACAATATATATACCAAAATAATATATTTTTACAATGTTTTTCTGTCTGTTTTCTCCGACTAATATCAGAAACGTCTGGACCGATAATGACAGAACTTTCACTGGCAGATACCTGATGTAATAAGGAGTATAAAACCGATGAAGTTTATTTTGGGCTACGTTATTGTTATTTTTAGTGTTTCGTATTTAAAATAGCTACATGTCTGTTATGTATGTTATGTTTTACTTATAATAACTTAAAGATGTCCATAACCCATCTTTATATTCCATTAAATATATTTTTTGTTTATTAGCGGCTTTGTGATCACTTTATATTGGCTTTTGAAGGTTTACTTTTTTTATTGCATTTTAATGACAAAATTATCGAGGTACGACGTCTCTCTACGGATTTAAAAAAAAGGTAGTGTTAAAATCTAAACTTACTAGAATTGTACGGGAATTTCGTTCCCCTTTAAATATAAAGTACAAAAATGGTTACACAATACACATTTTATTTTTTCAGTTGCAGCATTAGGTTTTTGATATATGTACATATTATGTGGTATTACGGTTTCCATGCTAGACTATACATTTATACATTACTTATATTAATAGTTGTTATTACATAATATTACGGTTGGTAATACATACGCTACAGTAGCGCATAGGCATATACAGACAAGCATTAATTAATCTTTATTGTGGGAAATACACATAGATATCATCCAATAGATGCTAAAATGCCCATCAAAGCTTTACTAAGTTCAGCCGCAGAATACCCAGAAGCGACTACGTAACTGCGGAATGCATATAAAATATTTACACTACGTTATGGGACGCCCAGCAAATAATTTATTATCTGTTTGTTATACTCATCCGCTGAAAGGGATTGCTGTTGATTAATGAACATTAATTTACGTTATAATTCGTCGGGATGGGAATTGGATTACGGATGACAATACACCTGGATACGGACACATACGCGGTGAGCCCTTGTTTTGCATAGCGTTTTAGGTTTAATCGTATTATTTTTAAGGCAATTTCATAATTGCCTTATTAATATTAAACGTTTATTTAACAAATACTATGTTAAATAAACAAATAAAATTAATTATTATTTATACACATACGGGATGTTTATCGCGATGCGTGTACTGTTTGAGCTCCAGATATTTCGGCGCAGTTACATGCACCATGATAATGGGTCCCCCCCGCCGTGGCCGCAACCTTGTCGAGGGGGGGGGGCTTGTGTATTCCGTCGATCCCCGATAGCTCCGTCGGGGGAAGGGATCAGACCAATACCGGCCACCCGGGTTGGTGGACTCGACCCGTCGGCAAGCTCGGCCGGCGGTGTCTGGAGACCTCTTCCTGGGGTTGTATGCCTCGACCAGTCAGTTTCACCACACTGACGGTGTCTGGAGGCCTCCAAGGACTAGTGGCGGTAAACGACACGGGCCGTCGGTCGCCTTAGTAGTCCCGGGGTGCAAGACGTGCTAATGTTCGGCACGTCCCTATGGGTGTGGATGTTCGGCACGTCCCTATCGGTGTGGGGGGAAAAGCCCCCGAGGCGGGTCTGGCCGGGCCACACACCACTGGTGGAGTCGCGGAAGTGTGCGCAAGCGTTCCCGTTACATAATTACATAATTAATTAGGTACTTTTCTTACGGCTTCTTTTTAACATCGACATACTCAAGAGATATTTGCAACCTATTTAAACCCATAGCAAAAGATGTAAGGTTCAGGTTCTCAGCAAACACAAGGTAGCATCGAAACAATTGTTGAACCAGTAGAAAGTCACGATTGGAGATAACCGATGATTTCCAATGCAACGCGTAATAACATCGTTCGGGTCGGACTGTGGACGAATTAAGGTAGCTTTTGTTTGGTAACTCTGTAAAAAACTTGAAGATGGGCTTTGAATTATTTAATATAGGTAGTAACTGTTTAATTTCGTGGAGATCAAAAAGCCCTGAACTTGTAGGTTATAAGTTATTTTAACAGGATTGTTGTTACGTTTACCAATCAGTACTTATTTAGCGGATAACTACATTTTCAAAGCCTACCTTACCTTTCTTTGGTTCTAACAGTAATACCTAACAGTCATACCTAAGTTTAGTGAAAACCTACTCTAAGACTTTAAACAATTAAAATCATTCGATCATTTTAGCAGGTAAAAATAATTTAAGCTGGTAATAAAAAAATAAGTATCCACTACAATATTTTACTTTTAAGTTTACACCAATAACTTGTTTATTTTATTTTTTATTTACTTCTTCACAGAGTCACTAAGTCGTTAATACTTATACAAATACTTCATTACAGATCCGTGCAGCGAGGACATCCTGCAGCTACTTTGGCGACTTCGAATGATGCACACAAAAAGAAAGTCCACGCACACGTTGCTGTCAGGATCCATATTTATCACTTCACAGCTGTACACCTATGATCGATCCTTATCCAAGATGGCCGCCGGCGCGCCGCGAACAGGCGGGAAACATGCGTATGCGCATTTCCTCCGCCATAATGCAAACGGCGCGTGAATCTCCAGTGTTTTTGAACTTTGTTATATATGTTTTTAATTTTTTGCAATCAAACTCGAATTCACCCGAAATTTAATGGTACAGAACGGACGTGTTCGCTCGTACGCGATTTTCGCTTAACTAAAAGTTAAAAAACTTAAGCGTATTCAAAACTTGAAAGCCATAAAACATATCTCCCCCATTATTAGTTTACGGGCTGCGACTGTTACAGGGCTATTATGTTATTTTTGTGTGTATCGGGTGTTTGTTTTGATTGTGTGCGGTAGACGGACGAACCAATTTGGAGATCCATTACAACATTTCTATTGAGTCCGGGGTACCTACAATCTTTTATGAACTGTTCCTATTCAAGGTCGCACGCCTAGTAACCGTTCAGTCATTTCTTTATAACGGGTGATGCAACGACAGTATTGTAAAAAACGAAACACTTTGTTTTATTGTTATTTGTAGGAAACTTTATACTATAGAGAGTAACACTTTGTGATCTTTTATGCTAAAAAATATTTCTATATGAAGCTATTTGTTAACTGAAACTTTTACGTTTTTATAGTAGATATATACGCGTAAGTAGGTAGGTACTATAAAATAGGCAAGGTATACTTATTTAAGCTTTAGTGTCCTAATTATTGTTAAAACGTTTATTTTTCCAAGTTTGATAAATCCTAGAGTAAACTTGATATTCTAGTGTATGTGCATAATATGCAATAATTCTCGCATCGACTGTTCTCCGCATCTATTCGGTCCACGTAAACATAACGTAGTAGAGCAAGCTTGTAGGCAAGGCTCGTTACTCAGGGACGCGCTTGCATTCTCTAAGACTGATGTAGAGTTCACTTATTTTTATAGTACGTCACAGTTTTTAATTTTTTTTAAATATGTTTATATAACCATTTACCTATGTAGGTGCATTATATCGTACGACAAGTTTATTTTAAAGAATAATTATGCGGTACCTATTATTTTTATAGAAATTTTAGACGTACATGTAAACCCAAACGTAATAAAACTATTAGGTCTAGATTTTATAGATTTATCTTTTATAACTATTAAAATCACTTGCTAAAATTGTGTTTTGGAATAAAAAAAATATGTTTTTAAACTCGCTAATTTTCTATCGACGTCACGTAGATAGAAAACTCGCAAATTATCGATTATTAAGAACGATCCGTGCATGTGTCTTATACCTATCTTTAATGTTTTTATGTTATTGTTACATATTTTTAATCGCCTCTGTAAATAATTAGAGTTCTCCTAAGCTTTTTTAACTACCTCATAAAATGAAAATTATTGTATTACTCGTAGGTACTTATACTTAATGAATTACATATTTTGGGTAATAACTGTTATAACAAATAACTTGGTAAAAAGCTTCTTTCAAACCGCACCTACATGACTCACGGATGCGCCCGCATTGGGCCGTCAGAATGATGCAGTCTCTACGTAGAGTCACATTCCGATCTCGCTAGAAATATTTCAGTAGAAATACATTTGAAGTTGAAGATTAAATTAAATGTTAATATAAAATTGGTTTTGCAAATTATATTTCGTGTGAATAATATTGTCTTTTACTTTAATTTCTAACATAAGGAAGGTTTAATGTTGGTAATTATTTCATATTAAATACATACATATACTCACGCCTGTATACCATGGGGGTAGGCAGAGATCACAGATTGCCACTTGCTACGATCCTGACATACTTCTGTCGCTTCTTCCACATTCATTCATCTCCTCATGCATTTCCGTCAGTTGAGGGTGCTCCGAAGTTGACCCTTCTGAAAGAGCTCATTGATTTAATCATGATAGGTTCTCTTTTGGCGCCCTCTTCCAACACTTCCACTCACATTCGCTCGATAAATTAACTTAATTAATAACTTCTTATTTCATATTGTTCACATAAAAGCAAAATTATTAATTTTGTTAAACCTGTCTGAACTTATGCGAACATGGAAATGTAGGTATGCGTCTGCATATATTAGGCAATTGAAATTCACAAACTGTACGAATATCATTACACAGTGCAAAGTGGAGCAAACCCGTTGGCAGCTCGAAGTCTCAGTACGCGGATACGGGCGTACCCACACAATTAAGCTGTGCGTACCTACTGCCAAGTGAATCCAAAATCTTCTTGACGAAGAATAGGAGATCAAAATTTGCATTTTTACCCGTTTTTCGGGAGCATAATAAGAAAGCGATTAATTGTTAAAACAATAATGTAATCTATACAAATAAATAAAATTGGAGTGTCTGATTGTAATATTAAAATATCCGCTTGTTATCAAAATATACTAAAATATTTTACAATTTTTGTCTGTCTGTTTGTTTCAGCTAATCTCTGGAACAGCTGATCCGGACTTTAATTGGCAGATAGCTGATGTAATAAGGAGTAAGCTAACGAACAATAACTTTTTGTTTAATTACAAGCGGGCGAAGTCGCGGGCACAGCTAGTATCGTATAAATATTTTAAAACATTACCGAAGTGTAATGTAGGGATGATTTATATTTTTACGCACAAAACTTAAATTATTTCAGAGGACTTCCCGTAAAAACTTTCAATAAAAATGGACAAAAAACAAACACGAGACACAAAATATCAGGTAAAGTCAAAGAAACCAACTAACTCGCGAACTTTCGATTAAGGCCCGACTACATTATCGCACGTTTCGGATAATTGGAGCCAACTTTGCGGTCATTATATTGCTTATACGGAGATTGAGAACCATTACCAATTATATCATGCTATAAATTATTATCTAGTTCTCGCGCTACATTAATATAAAGCAGTAAAATTTACCCTCATCGACACTTATATTCAATGATATTTCAATTTATTATTAATAACATGTATTTTATCTCCGCAATTGGCAACATTATTACATTAGGACGAACGACCTCTCGTACCTTTGTTCTTCGGAAGAAATAATAACAGCAAAATGAAAGAGTACGGAATATGTTCAAGTGAACAACTAGGTAGTGATTACAATATCTCATTTCCCTTTAATAAAGGAGCATTTAAAATATTCAGCCTCAAGCGAAATTCAGTCGCCAATTTGGGAACCTGTTTAGAAATTATAGGGTCAGGTTAGACGCTGGGTCGAAAGAGAAGCGAAATTATAAATACATGAACAGATATATGTACCATGCGATATTGTGGATTTATATTAGGCAATGATTCTCTGTTTCCATGGTTTTAAGGTAATTATTTAGTAGTTCCTTATTTGTACATAGCATAATAAATGTTGATATAAAAAACCTTTTACGAGTCATACATTAAATTATACATGAAGTTGTAAAAAACCTTACTAATCCTTACTCAAATCCTCCAAAACAGTAATTTTTTGCCTATATAAGATTATTCTAGTATCGTGTAACGCATTAAACATTTATAGGCTCCCCAATCCTTCAATTAATTAAATCGCCTTATCTTACTTTTAAGATTTATGTATCTAATTACTTATTCAAAGAGCATGCACGTTAGAAAAAGTGTAAAAACACAAGCATGACCTCGTATAGTGCAACTTGGTTCCGCAGCATTTACCTAAACATGACAAAACGTTTATTGCCATGGTTCTGTAGGTAGGTAGGTACTTTAAAGAGATTGTTTTTTTTATTTAAATTTTTTAGGTGGTAGAATCTGTCCCAGGCTCGCCCGCACAGTTACCACCACTGCACCTATTTCTGCCGTGAAGCAACAGCAATGTTGCGTTTCACGAGAAAAGAGGCATTCCATCTTAAGCCTCAGGGGTAGTAACGCACCCTCCTACAGTCTCGCGCGGGCAGGTCCTACGCGTGTTTGTGGTAGGTGGTGGTGTCTTTGGGCGGCAGTGACCATTTAACACCAGATGGCCTGCATGCCCGTTTGCTACCTTCTTCAAATAAAAAAAATAATAATTAAGTAGCATACCAGCATGCAGGCCACATTTTACGTCATGAAGGTAGCAAACGGGCATGCAGGTCGTCTGGTGTTAAATTGTCATTGCCACCCACAAACCCGTCTTGAACCTGTCCACGCGAGACTGTAGGAAAGTGCGTTGCTACCCCTGAGGCTTAAGATGAATAACTCTTTGTCCTGCAGACCGCATACTACACCCTTCGACACCAAACGCAGCATTGCTGCTGCTTTACGGGGAAATAGGTGCAGTGGTGGAATTTAAGCGGGCGAGCCTAGGACAGATCACAGGCTCTACCTACCTACAAACTTTAACTGTGAACATTTGGTATTAAATGCTGACGACCACTCATAGACGTTCTTACGAGCAACATAAGATCGACGAGGCATATTATGCGTATTTAACTGTATTAGAGTCTGTCTAAGGCTTTCCTGCGGAAATACGCGTGTTATTTTGTCGTCCATAAACTAATAATAACTAATAATATGTTGTCCATAAACTAGGAGTGCATAAATACCTACAGTGTGTGTACAAATTTTGCAATAAGGTTCAAGACACAGGCATTCAGTGCCTCAAGAATAACAACGCATCATTGTACAACTTTACTTAATGGCGTAATGGCGTTTTTGTAAATGAAAGTGTCTTAGATACATGTGCCACTTACCTACAGGAGGTTAAAATTTTAACAATATAACAATAAACAGTAGACGGGTAGACTAGGCAATAAAGACATTACTAACATACATCCGGACAGAAGTTTACTTTTTGTTTATCACTACATAGTAGATGTTGTTTTAATAGATAAAGTAATTCAAGAGGAAGGTTTATATTAGGCATGTATAATAAAATTGCATAATGAAATGAAATGTAATGCATGTAAAATTTTTAAATAAGATTTTTACTGAGGCGATACTGCCGGGACATGTAGAACGACATCTGCCGGGTCCGGTAGTAAGATATAAAACAAATTCAAATAACATTTCAATTACTAATTTTATTACTGAACACAGTACCTGTACAATTACGTGGGCACAAAAAAGCGTCTTACACAATTCTTTTCCAACAAAGCCTTTGATTCTTTTACTGAGGGAACCCTAAGATCGTTGCAGTCATAAATAAGTTCTACCGAATATAAAAATCTGGCTATTGCTTCCTTTTAATTTTATTATTAATTATTTCAAAAAGTTATATGAATGTTGTCCTTTTAAATCATTTAGAATTTTTCTATTTTAATATATTATTTGTATTGTAAATTTTTACGTAGGTTGGTACCTACCTTTTTATCCAGGACCTCTATACGAGTACTTACCTATCATAGATATAAAAAATTACATATATAAATACATACACACCTACACATGTTGTATTAAGAGGTTTGTACCTATTAGGTAATAGCAGGTACCAAAATTTTTATTGTATGAAAATATTTTTTTTATTCCAAACCTTAGCAGTTGTACCTACCCAAAATTTTTTATCTCATAACTTAGCAACAGGATTTCAGGAATAAAAAAATTTTATATTATTAAGTACCTATCGGCTTTTTTAAACTGACACCTAAACTAAACTCGACACTCTTGTGTTACCAAACATCCCATACAATACTCATACCATTTTACATACAAATATATTCAAACCCACTACAAGTAGGTGCGGGGTCCCTTCGGCCCACGAGCGCGGCCTTGTATTGTTTTCGCGGGCATTGCGTGAACCCAAATGAAATATGGCCGACAGTTCGACTACTTATTTTAGTTAGTTTTATTTTTTAGTTCGTGTTACTTAATTTTATCAAGTCGCATGAGTTATGGGGCGGGACCACACACGCTGTGTTGATTACAAGGTCCCTGTGAATTAGTTGCGGAAGGTAGAACGTGATTCAATTATTAATAGTAAAATATTAGTACCTACTCATTAAAAAACCTTAATAAGGCACATAATTATGCAATTGTATAGGAAAAACTCTAGTAAGTTCCTATATAATAAAGTGAGAAAACGAGTAAGATTCGTGCTATGTTAGATGTAATAGTAGTAGTATTTTTAAATCTTATAAGATTCTGATTGGATCGAGTTTCTTATAATTTAAAAGGTTTTTTTATCGACATATTTCTCGATGATATGAAAATTCGAATCATTGCTTTCTTTTGATTGATACCTACCTACCTAATAAATTGAAATAAGTCATACCTACTTATAAGTTATTAGTCATAGTTTATTGTTCAGCTTATGCAATTTTACGCTGCAGCAAATTTAACTATGTTTTCTTAATAATATCTGTATATTGTCAAGATCAAGTGATTAGAAATCATATGGCAAGTCAAGTTAATAATAATGCGCCCAAACTAGATCGGGCCGTTGACCCGGGCGGGCGCGGCGCGGGCGCTGCGGGCCTATAGGCGCTAAAATGTTGCTACTATCTACATCATGCAACCTGATGTAGAAAATATTTATATTTTTATATTTTTCGATAAAATTACAAAATTGTTATATAATTTATCAGAAAGTGTTTTTAAAAATTATACCACATGTACTACCTATAACTATGACTTAAATCGGTGACAATTAGTTGGTTATTTATTTCAGGATATGATTAAATTTATTCATTAATTACCTACTGCTATATAACTACAATTCATAGAAACTATTTATTTCCAAAAAAATCTCAGCAATTTACATGGTAATATACTATGGTTGTTGCATTCGCATACTACTAGATACCTACTATTACTATGAACGTTAAATCATCTATGTAATAAGAAAGATCAGTGGGAATAACTCAATCTATTTAGGTACCTACATACTTTTATTTATATTTCCCTAAAGTAATACTAAAAATATTATAATA
>DWEU01000038.1:0-11023 GCA_018247155.1 Charidia lucaria
CCGCGTAGTTACCACCGCTGCACCTATTTCTGTCGTGAAGCAACAGCAATGTTGCGTTTCGGTCCGAAGGGTGCAGTGTGCGGTTACGGGACTAAGAGGCATTCCATCTTAAGCCTCAGGGTTGAGATTCTTCTTCTTTTTACTTATTTCGCTTGAAGATTGCAAATTAGTTAAAGGAACAAGGAATTGTAATCGTCACTATTTGTGATGTTGTTGTGATGGTACGTTAACTTGTGTGTAGATTTTTTTCAACAAATCCGTTCGTTTGCCGTCCGTTGCATCCGCCCCCGACACTCGGTTGAAAACTGATGTTTTCCCACGGCTTGTTACTCACTGATACAAATCTTTTATTATTACTTAAATTCTTCACTTACCTCTGCTTACATTAAGGCATTTTAATTTTTTGTCCGAACACAATCCTTTTAATGATTTAATCGTTAGGTATATTTTTAGTTAACAGTCGTTCTCACTGCCTTCGAATTAAGTAGACTTCCTGTGCTCTGTTCACACAATCGTTGCCGGTCCCCAGTTTTATTATTATTTACTTATTGGTTTTGTATAGAGGCACGCAGCCATCAACAATATGTCGTTTATAAAGGTGACTACAAAACAAAGCCGTTGAGCGCCTCAACATAGCACCTGCTTGAGTTTTTATGGCATGCAATTCACAATTAATTATTATTACAACACTGAGTACAAATTTATGTGTTTAAATTTTTGTATCTTTAGGATTGTCTTGAAAAATACTAAATTAACTACTTTAATAATTAATGTAAAAATTATTTAATGAACATCGTACTATGCATACTGGGTTGAGTGTGTTAATGTTTTGTTTGTTTGTGTTTATTGTAAGCGTTAAAGTGCAGTCACCGCTTGCATTCCCACCGCGCGCTAGTGTGAGTGCGGGTGTGGTAGTGTGCGCGGCGCAGCTGTGTGCGTGCCCGAGTGTGTGTGCGTAAGGCGCCGAAAGCGTTTGTGCGTGTGAATGGAGGAACACATTTCATTTCTTTCATTATAATTGCACCGATGCGCGCCGCGCGCTCCTTTCGTTACTTGTGTTTTAGCTAACCCTTTGATTATGATGGAACGCCATAAGTAAATACAGGTTAAAGGTCAAGTATTTTGAGTCTGAGTGCTTAATTATTATTTGATTTTCTTTTTCGTACAGTTTACGTACGTCAATAATATAACGATATTATACGCAGTAGCTGGATTTTATGGCAAAAGAGTTTTATTTTATTGCTTGTTAACTACGATAAGGTAAGCACAGGTAAGCGAGTCGCGTTTCAGCGTTTTGTCGAATGTAAACAAACTTGTTCCGGATAAGATAAAAACAGTAGCTGTGTGCGGCGAAGTTTTTGTTGGTAACAAGAACGTCTTCGTTACTTAATGTCATAATATGTTTTTGCAAAGCGGACACGGTCGAACAAAGATACGAATCTCATTATTCGTATTATTACGTAACTTGTAAATTATGTATAATCCCTCAGATTTATATTTCGCTCAAATTACTAACACTTATAAGCCAAGTGATAAATTATTGTAGATGGTTGCATCAATGACTTACCTAGGCGCGTTGACTCGGTATCCTATGGTCCCTTGCAGAGGGTTGTGCTTGCTTTGTTGAGGAGCGTGCGCTCCTGAGTAGGCTATAGCCCCTGCGTACCCGTTGCTACCAGGATTCGCCGTCCTGTCGCTTCACACCGACCCCTGAAACCATGCACTCGGCTGTAGTCCTCATAGTCACATGCTCCAAAAATTTCGACTCTATGCCAGGTATAGAATTTTTGAAATTCACTAAGATTTCTTCGATGCACCGTACGCGTGTCTGTATTGGTTCAGTTATCGCTTCGATTTCTATATCACTACGTCAACAGTGCACGAAACGATCTTCGTGGCATCGCCCACAAATAAAAATATTACAATTCTGGCAGGTATTTCGATTTTTTTGTATCATTCAATTTTTGTTGTTTTTAGCACTGGAATAAATTTTTTGTAATGGATTTATAATTTTTAATGTTTACACATTAATTTTTATTTGTTTTTTTTTTGTAATTATGGTACGTTTTTTTTATTTGTGTTAGCGACGATGAACGTTTCGTGCCGTTCTCAGTCAATCAGCTGAGTTAAATTCCAGCTAAGTTTGTACGGTGCACTTGTGTTTGTATTTCCAAACTGCTTAAATTGTTGTGTTAATATGAGATTTGAAATATTTTTAATACGATGTTCGTTTTGATTTCATTTATAAATGCAATTAAAACATTTGTATAACAACAACACACCTTTTAAGTTTAACCAAGTCACTGATTTCTCATTGGCACTGTTAATTGTTTTTGTATCCACTCCTGCAATATTTTTCACAAAATCCAAGTGTCGTCACTTTGCAATCCTTTTTTGGTGGGTCACTGCACTGTTTTTATCCTTTAAAAATTACTAATGTCACTTTTTCACAGTTCAACATAAACCTCAAAATCCAAGGCGAGGTTGGCACCTTCCACTTTGTTCCTATGTTTGATAATAAATTTATTATCATTCACTCACGAGTCCGAGTTTAATTTCACCGAAACATCATAGACGTGTTGCACGAGTGCCGACGTCGACGTCACTGACAACAGACAACCACACGTTCGACCGTCAAAGGTAACACTGGCTGGCGAGCCGGCGACGGTGAGTGAGAGGTTGCGCTGCGGGGCGCTCCCACCCCGCGCGATGTTGCCAGCTCGCCGCGATAAAGTGGCGCACCCCCGCGTCCCCCGCCGTACGTCGACGTCTCGGCACTCGGCGATCGGGCGCGCTCGGCCGCCATCGTCGTCGGATCGGTCCTGCCCCGCCCCGCACACTCGACGTTTCACGTAACGGTCCTCAATCGAGCGCGATACTGCGAGCACGATAGCCGCAGTACCGTGTCGCCAAATGTCACTTCGATTTTCTGTTAATGATCATAGTCGAGCGTTTCTTCTATGAATTTTATTATGCTCGCGCCGAGCACCGCTTTACGTAACTTATATTTTTGACCTTTGATTGGCGGACGGTCGCTTACACCGCACGGTGTACCAATTAAATATTTATTTACTGCTCAGGTAGAAACGATATCGTATCAAAATTTTTTGCGCGGTGTGAAGCGCGGGCGGCGGCTGTAGTCGGCATTCGGCAAGCGTTTGTCTGCGTTGGGGCATAATAATTAACAGCGATAAACAATGGGCATGTCGTCCTCTGGCCGCTACCTGCGCACGACGATAGAGGACAAGTGACTCGTCCTGTGCCGTCCTTGCCTGGCGTCACCGCCGCGCATTTCGCACGGCTACAATACGCGTCTTTGATTTATTTGTTTTTGTTGACATTTCGATGAGTATGTAAATAAATGCTCTTCATTCATTTGCAATTACATGAACACAAATAGGTATAAGTTCTGAATAGACGAAGTATGTTAAGTATTATCAGTAGCTATAGAAACCTAAATGAAGATTATAATGTTATTAGATTTTTGGCAAATAAAACGTTTTATTGCTGTTAATTGAAATCAACATCACCAAGCTCATTTCAAGGTTGTAGATAAGAATCATTTGATAGCTTTGAGGACGCATCAAAACCAAGCATTACGGTGATATTTTATTTTTTGTATATAATTATGGATTTTATGAACAGAAATATAAACATGTATTTTTACGTTTTGTGGAAACTTCAAGTAGAATTATTTTCTCATCATATTTTACCTATTACTTACAAAACAGTAGTTAATAAATTTTAAATATGAATGATATAAGCAGTGCTGATAGGTACATTAAAAAATAACAATGCACCAACTTAGAAACATAGAGATAACTTCGTATTTAAAGAATACAGGTGTCTTTTTAAACACTAGCTGCTACTACGAACGGAATACCGAGAAAGTAATATTAAATTAACGAAAGCGGCGAGTTTAGCGAATCTCAGTAACAGATGGCGTTACTTTCTGTTTATCTACTCCCGAGCTAGAATTTCTCTTGCAGCTAAAATATTTTAACATTAGGTATACAGAATGTTATCATTTATGATCTCTTGACCTTGAATTTGTATAATTTATAATGTAAAGTTTTTATTGTCCTTTATCATAATCGATAAAATTATAATTATATCGATAGGTACTACTGCAACACCCAGGTATTCTCTTAAAATAAAGTTCAGACGAAAAAGAGTCCCGTGTCTAACAGTGGAAGATTAATTGATAGCTACTTATAATAATGGTACAGGATGCGGGCAAACTGGACAAAGAGACATTCCATCTTAAGCCACAGGGTTAGTAACGCATCTTCGTACAGACTCACTGGGACATTGTACCTACGTGATGTTGGATGGGCGGCAGTGACAATTTAACACTAGATGGCCTGAAGAAACAAACGAGCTGCTTCTTCATTGTTATATAATGAAATATGATTATTTGTTGTTACTATTCAAAGTTATGCTTTAAACCCCGAATCCATTTAATCCCACAAATTTCAAGTCTTTACATACATCGAAAAAATATTTTTTTATTTATTTTTATATCAAGAAGGTAGCAAACAGGCATGCAGGTCATTTGGTGTTAAATGGACACTGCCGCCCATAGACACACTCCCACAAACTCGCGTAGGGCCTGCCCACGCGAGACTGTAGGAGGGTGGGTTGTTACCCCTAAGGCTATGATGAAATGCCTCTCCCGTGAACCGCATACCTCTACTGCACCCTTCGGACCGAAACGCAAAATTGCTGTTGCTTGACGGCAGAAATAGGTCCAGCGGTGGTAGCTATTCGGGCGAGCCTGGGACAGAGTCTACCGCCTCAAAAATTATTATAAAATTATTCACAGTTAGTAAACACACTAGTACAATTTAATGTGAAAACGTGGTAGGACTTTGAACTATTGATCTTAACGTAACATTGGAACGATGTGTAGACAGACATAGTAACATATTTATGTTTATGACTAAAAATAACCAGTCTTTAATATATCCTGTGTAAATATGTTTTGATAGGCACTTAGAAGCTTGTTAAAATTTTATAACACACATAAATTAGCATTGTTTGAGAAACTCGGTCTGAACATTTATAGACAGTGGGGCTAAGGGCTAACTGCCCATAACATTCTATTTCGGAAGCGTTTATTGATACTTAACGAATTACATGAATTCATAAATATTACTTTTACTAAACTATGAACAAAGATTAAGGTGGTAGAGTCTGTCCTAGGCTCGTCCGCGTAAACACCACCGCTGCATCTATTTCTACCGTGAAGCAACAGCAATGTTGCGTTCCTTCAGTCACGCACAGGACATCGGTCCTACGCCAGTTTGGGGGAGGGTGTCTATAGGCGGAGGCGACAATTTGACACCAGATGGCCTGCATGTCCGTTTGATACTTTTATGAAATAGAAACATTCATAATAATATGTTCTTGTCACTTAATGTTTGTGAGTTTCTATTTCTTTAAAAACCTAGTGGTAAAAAAAGTAAGGCGAATATTCTAGTGAAGCAATGTCTTGTAATGTAACAAATAATAGATCAATACTGTTACGCATGTAATTACGCAGTTATGTGCCTGTTCTGTTTTCGCTGATATAATCATAACTATGTTGAGTAATAGGTGTAAAGTCGTAAAACTTTATGTAACAATTTCTCTTGAATAAATTATCATGTCACATCTATCTGAGGATGTGTAGGTAATGTGAATCTAGCATCCATGTATGTATACATATATTATGTTCACCTTATGTCTCTCGCGCTAATACAGTTCGCACCAACATAAGACTAATTAAAAATTCGACCTTATTCACTGTCGAAACTGGTAGAGTGTGTCCTAGGCTTGACCGTGTAGTCACCATCGCTGCAATTATTTATGCTGTGAAGCAGCATTGTTGCATTTCTGTTCGAAGGATGTCGTATGCGGCATACTCAGGAAAACGAGGGGATGCGTCTCAAGCCTCAGGAGTAGCAACGCATCCTCGAACTGCCCCATTTGGAACATACCTAAGGAAGGAATTAGATAGGACTAATGGAATACCTTCATCATTCCATTAGTCATTAGTCCAATTTCAATGCCCAATGTTTGATCAAACTCTTTTGACGAGTGCCAATTCCACTCGTCTAATAGCTTTGTCCAATATTCGCTTAGTTTGAGAAAATGGAGACACTTATAGCGGCATTATATTGACCACGGAAGAGAGTTCCACTGTCTCTGTCTTCCGTGGCGGTTGCCATACTAACCAGCACTTATGCTATTTCCATTCTACTGTCTATGTTTCCCGTGGTATTGACCTTATTGCCGTCAGATTGTTAGTAAAAAATGTCACATCATAATCTTTCATCAAATAATGTTTTGCTAGAACATTTGAGCGAGTCGTCCGATTTCTTTAATCTAACTTGCATTGGACAAAGATATTTGACGAAATAGAAGAATACCATCCTAAGTCTTACTTGAGGCTGAAATAGGATGTCCAAGGGAACGCTTGCGCACGCTTCTGTTTTGTATGTGTGTTTCGCCGACCCATTCAATTTTAACCAAAACTTGCATGTCGTTTAAATAATTAGAGTATAGGGCTATTTAATTATTAATATATGATTTTTACAAAAAATTAATCGTCGTCTGTTTTTCATTAAAAATCCAATTTCTCCACTTAATTGCTTTTGATTGGGAACCAATTATGCTATCTTGCCGCGAAAGCAGTTGGTAACTAGTCGTCTTCATTAGCATATACCACCATTTCCATAAAGAAGAGGTCAATAGCAGGCTAGTGCACGGACCTCAACCAACCATAAATTAATCATGTTTTTATTGATTCCTGCATTTTCTATTGTACATTAGGCATATGAAGTTGTATAAATATTCATAATGATATCAAAAAAAACTTTTAGTATGTGTAGTTGTAGTTAGATTGTAAGCGACCATGGTACTAGGAAAGGTGATTGTTTGGTTGGTTGTCCGGTAAGTTCGTGCCGATTTTCGATAGTTAGCGTGAGTGTTAACCGGCAGGAACTTTCCGAACAATCCAATAGTTAGGTATATCGTAATTATTATTGTTCTTACCGATGCCGATGATTTTATAACACAGGCAAATATTCGCCCCCGGAAGAGGCATTACTTTTATTCCTATACACCACAGAAGCCACACATACGATACGTATAAGGTGGTAGAGTCTTTAAACTAAGAGATAAATTTTTACAAAATGACTACATACTTGAGGCGGGCTTTGCTTGTATAGTGATCAGTCGCCGAATAAACGGCAATATGTAAAAAATACTGTTATTAAGGAATTAAGGAAGACATTGAGAGTTAGTATTACTCTTGGTTATATTTATTATGCATATTTGATTTATGAAATAAAAGACCTACAAAGAACGTATATTTATCACTACAATATATTAACAGCAATATAAATCTTTCGATAGTCGTTAAAAAGTACAAAAACAATAGCTTCAACATCTCGGTTTCCCTTTTCAAACATTCACACGAGGGAAGTTAATATCCAAACACTATTCTTTGGCGAATACGAATTATGAATACTTCCCTAACTATGGGAAAACACGTGAGGCGTCCGCTTACAAACCATTCTCCGTCGATTGGAGGGTGTATGTAGTGTAAGCGAATGTTGATTTTTATCTTGATTTTATTATTGGTTGATGTAATAAAGTTTTACTTTCTATGGCTTATCTATATAAACATGTCAGTATTTAAATAAATAATAGTCAAAAAAACTAGAAAGCACGCTTGCAGAACGCATGGTGTCAATAGATCACTTGACGCAAAGCACCCACGCTTTTTTAACACTACATTTTTCAGTTGGGATTTTATAAAAGCCTGTATTTTAGTTTTTTCAATCTTTAATTTATTTTTCTTTATTTAGTTCTACTTTATATTAAATCGTTGTTTTTTTATAATATTGCATTGTCATCAGCCACGACTGTCTCTTTGCATAAGTTTGCAGAGTTTCAAATTAATCCGACGTCCGGAAGTCAGTCAAAATCACGATCAAATTTTCCGATACATACATACATACAACCCAAGCTAATAAAAGCGTATTATAATACATATCCTTCGTTAAGAAATTGCAAAACTAGATAGGGTTTACAGAAGTAAATGATCGATTAGATTAAACAGACTTAGACGCAGCGATGGTGCTTACGCGAGCCTAGGGCAGACGTATGTACGTATAGCCTATCAATTTCATATCGTGTAATTATGAAGGTGGTAGAGTTTGTGGTTTTTCCATAGCTCGCCCGCTTAAATACCACTGCACCTACTGCACCTACTTCTTCCGTGAAGCAGCAGCAATGCTGTGTTTCGTGTCGAAGGGTGCAGTATGAGGCCTACAGGACAAAGAGGTATTCCATCTTAAGCCTCAGGGGTAGCAACGCACCCTCCTACAGTGTCGCATGGACTGGTTCTACGAGTTTATCTTTGGGTGTCTGGGGTGGGGGTTTGGGTGGCAATGACCATTTAACACCAGATAGCCTGCATGCCCGTTTGCTACCTTCATGACGTAATATTTAATAGTTATTTTCAGGTTAGTTATGTGTGTGTGTGTGTGTGTGTGTGTGTGTGTGTGTGTGTGTGTGCGTGCGTGCGTGCGTGCGTGCCTGCGTGCGTGCGTGCGTGCGTGCGTGAGTGCATGCGTGTGTGTGTGTGTGTGTGTGTTGTATTCGCAGGCGCCATAACTATTGAAAAATATAATATTTGTCACTCCTACATATAAGTAGGAAGAATTTGCCGACAATACTGACCTAATATTCGTGAAGCCATTGGGTAACAATAACACGGGTAGTGTTATTGTTATCCAATGGCTTCACGATGGCTCAATAGCACTTCCCCTTCTTACATTGTTGGCACATATAGGTACGTACCAAAATTTTTGGTTTCACGCTATTATGCAAAAAATATGCACATAAATTTTTTTAATAATAGTATGTACGAGAAATTCGTCGATAATTGCGCAAAGTCTAGGTTAATCTGTTGTATAAACAAACAGGAACATTTTTTCGAGATTTCTATAACTCGTCTCCAAGATTTTTTATCCAAGATGGTTTTTATGCATTTTTTATGATGATAAACAGAGAAATTAAAAACATGACGTCTACGGCTGTTCCACCATGTTAGTGCGGTTGAATAATAATAATAAACATAAGAGACAACTAGCTTGTGAAACTCATATATATATTCATATTATTGGAATTTCTTACACGTCCTTTGTACCAATAAATGTGTCTATTTAATGTAATCAAACATAATATGGATAAGTAATTGTCATTAAAATGTAGCAAAGGGGATCCTTTTAATAATAAATTATTCGTATTAGCATAACATAGTTAGACAGGGTTTTGATGCATGAAAATAGGTTTCATAAGATCCTTAAAATCTAGTAGTCTTGGCTTCCTGGTAAGTAGTCAAGAGACACTTGTTACTACAACGCCTTGCTCTTCCATAGTTGGGTAACTTAATTAGGATTAAACGAATAAACATACATATTAGCACTGTTGTAAGGGAAACTTGAATGTCAGTTGTATAAGCGTAAAGGATATGTTACTATAAATTTAGTAGATAACTGTTTACATCCCTGCCCTGATTTATGCCCTGTTAGTTTATATCATTTTGTTTTAATATACATATGTATAAATATACCATTTATATTATATTGTGTAAATGTTTTGTAGAAGCGCTCATAGTCCTGTGGGAAGCGCTCGTGGTTCTGTGACGAGCTACAATCGTAGCCGGTCGCCAAAGTTAAGCCTGCTCCGGTTGGTAGTTGGATGGGTGACCGTTAGTGGCAATATTTCCAGAGCGCTTCCGTGCTTCGGAGGGCATGACGTCGGTCCCGGTTGTTATAGTTAGATAACAGTCGTAAAGCCATGTTGGAGGCCTTCGGGCGGCCTAAAAACATTCGACCCTATCTGTACCTCTTCACGCCCTTATATAACTTAACATCCACATGTAAGATATTGTCTTATTTAAATTTCTAAAACTCATGAGGAAAGACCCGGCCTGCAGTGGCAAATATGGGTTCTGTCCTGATCTGCACCTGCAGATACCTACCTACCTTTTCACACCCTTATATAACTTAATATCCACATGTAAGATGATGTCTTATTTAAATTTCTAAAAGTCAGCTACACCCGGAGACGAATTTATTATGCCTTTTTATGTATGACTTGTATCTGTCATTTAAGCACTGTCTTCGCTCTAAATTACAACATTGTATCGAATGCTGCTCCACGATCGAAATAACTACAGTTATATCATAAACCTTTATTTTTAATCTTCGATCTTTAATCATCAATTTATCTTTAATCTTTTGTCACTGATTTTATTAAACGCCATAGCTTCTCGCTTTCCGTCTACACGCTGCTGGTGAAACAGATAATTCATAATAAGTAATAATTTTATTGGCGACTTTGAGAAAGGTCGTTTCTGCTATTGCATAAGACATGAGATGTAAATCACAGTAGCTGTAGATTAAAGTTACGTCAAAGTAAAACTGTTCTATGTTTTGAGCAATTAATGATGTGCAGATGTATGGTTCAGTTAAATGAAAGGCTGGTTCAAAGTTAATCATGTATTGGATTTCTTATTTATAAATATGTATAAATTGTTTCAACTTTTTACTGTGGAAAATTCGTGTAACTTATTAACTGTCGGAAGCCGATTTGATGGATTTGACAAAAGACACTTTTAGCTTTAGCTTAATATAGGATACGAGTCCTTAAGATAGTATTTTAGGTCAGTGTTTTTAATGATTTTCTTTTTTTTATTTTAACAAGGTAACAAACGGGCATGCAGGCCATCTGGTGTTAAATAGTCACTGCCGCCCATAGACACCCTCCCACAAACTCGTTTAAGAGCTTTCCACACGAGGATGTAGGAGGGTGGGTTGCTACCCCTGAAGCTTAAGATAGAATGCCCCTTTGTCCTGTGGACCGCATACTGCACCCTTCGGACCGAAACGAAATATTACTGCTGCTTCACGGCAGAGATAGGTGCAGCGGTGGTAACTACGCGGGCGAGCCTGGGACATACTCT